>PYXC01000860.1:47500-50000 GCA_015244755.2 Tenualosa ilisha
TCCTTCTCTCTCTATATATGTCTCTGTGTCCCTTTTTCTTTCTGTCTGTGTCTCTGTGTCCCTCTCTCCTACTCTCCCTGTATGTCTCTGTGTCCCTTTTTCTTTCTGTCTGTGTCTCTGTGTCCCTCTCTCCTTCTCTCTCTGTATGTCTCTGTGTCCCTCTCTCCTTCTCTCCCTGTATGTCTCTGTGTCCCTCTCTCCTTCTCTCCCTGCATGTCTCTGTGTCCCTCTTTCTTTCCCACAAGTTTCTCAGTTTCATTTTGCTCTCTTTCTGTGGCATGACTCCACCTATCTATCACTCACTCATTCTATCATCCCTCTCTCTCTCTCTCTCTCTCTCTATCTCTTTATGCCAGCTAGTAAAAGAGACAGGTTTGGCCCAGAGAGGTTCTGGCCCTGTCTGGACTGGGGCAGGGCACGGTGCTGCTTGCCATCTCTTGTCTGACAGATCCATAGGGAGGTTTGTGTGTGTGTGTGTGTGTGTGTGTATGTGTGTGTGTGTGTATGTGTGTGTGTGTGTGTGGTTGTGTGTGTATGCATGTGTGTGTGTGTGTATGTGTGTGTGTGTGTGTGGTTGTGTGTGTATGTGTGTGTGTGTGTGAGAGAGAGGAGGGTTATGACTGCAGATAAAGGCTAAGGGGGTGGAGGGATGACTGGAGGGTTGACTAGGGCTCAGCAGTGGCCAGCATTACCCAGCTCCAGGCCCTGTGAAAGAAGGCCACAGGGGACAGGGGATTTAGCACACACAGACACACACACACACACACACACGATTTTACATGGCCGACTGCTCCCTTGGGGGATTAACATGGCTGAGGATGGGAGGAGTGGACCTCACCAAGTGCTCTGAGGGTGACAACAGGGAAAACCTGGCAGTGGAAGACTGTGTGTGTGTGTGTGTGTGTATGTGTGCGTGTGCGTGTCAGTGAGAGAGAGAGACAAAGAAAAAAGTAGCTAAATCTTCCCATTTCTCCTCACACACACACAAACATACACTCAAGCAAAATATTTGATGCACAAATCAGATTAAGTTATGGACACACACTTGGAGCAGGAAATCACAGTTTAGTGTCAGTTTCTCTCTCTCTCTCTTTCTCTCTCTCTCTCTCACACACACACACACACACACACACACACACAGACAAAGTTCGGGGAAAGGATGAGACGCTGGGAGAAGTGACGGCGGGGGCAGCTGATAGACGGAATGAGAGCAAAAGTAAGAATCTGTGCTGGAAAAGGGAGAAAAAAGAGGTAAAAAAGTGACAGAATTGGAGTGAAGGACAGGAGTCCTTTAGAATGAGAGTGAAAAACAGGAATGAATAGACAGAGAGGGAAAAAAACAAGTGAAAAACACACCCGGTACATACACACGCACACACACAAGCACACACGCACACACACACAGTAGCAGCAGTCAATCAGAAAAGTGGCTCAGCTGTCTCCACTTGATTCGCTTCGCTTCCTGACAAGCACCACACACACACACAAACACACACACACACAAATACAAACACACTAAGGTACACAGCAATATGACCCAACAGGCATCTCTCTCTCTCTCTCTCTCTCCCCGTGTCCTGGGCAGGGAAGCGGAGAGGTAGGGAGGCAGTGGGCTTGCGGGTCCCCTCTGCGCACCTCGGCCCCTGGTGGTCCGTGGGTCACGTGGTGTGGTGTGTGAGGCTGTGCTCCTGGGTTAAATGGAGCATCTCTGTGCCCCTGCCCTGGGAAGAGCCGCCCTGCACCAGATGAGCCCCAGCCAAAGCTCCAAGCCCTGGAAATGCCATTAAGTGCTTCAGCCGTGGATTACACACATTTCACATTTTTAATGCAATGCACGGAAAGAGAGAGAGAGAGAGAGAGAGAGGTGGAGGTGGCGGGGGCGGGGGTGGGGTGGGGTGGGGTGGAGGGAAATGACGGTGTTTGTTTATGAGGTTTTATTTGTCTATTAATTTCATTAGTGTTTGTTAGAAAGTGCCCATCCTTCGTCTGCTCTGCCAGACTTGAGTTCTGTCTATATTTATTCAAGAGAAACTGCTGTGTGTATGTGTGTGTGTGTATAAGTGTGTATGTTAGTGTGTGTATTTGTCTCTTTAAAGGGAGCTTCTTTAGGGTGATGGAAAGGGGAGTAATCCCTGACTCTGACTCACTGATGGAGAGGAAGGAGGATTCAGCCATTTCCTCTCCATCCTTTTATTGATTCATTTGTTTAGATATTTGCAAGCTGAACTTCTTTGTGCTTAGGAAGCATTTGGTGATGACGTAGGATGACTAGCACTTTGAGTGCGGCTTGTTGTAGTGTGTTAGTGTATGTAGTAGCCTTGGGAGGACGCTAAGACTGTTGTAGTGTGTTTTTGTATGTAGTAGCCTTTGGAGGACGCTAAGACTGTTGTAGTGTGTTAGTGTATGTAGTAGCCTTGGGAGGACGCTAAGACTGTTGTAGTGTGTTTTTGTATGTAGTAGCCTTGTGAGGACGCTAAGACTGTTGTAGTGTGTTTTTGTA
>PYXC01000860.1:55000-72500 GCA_015244755.2 Tenualosa ilisha
TCAGGGTGTGAATATGAAGCACAGTTGTGTGTGTGTGTGCGCGTGTGTGTGTGCGTGCGTGTGTGTGTGCATGCGTGTGTGTGTGTGTGCGTGTGTGTGTGTGCGTGTGTGTGTATTTCCCCTTCATTGTGCTGTCATATAACCTAGCATTCAGCACAAGCTACAGGTTGCTAGTTTTCCACAAAAGCACATACACACACACACACACACACACATTCACACACAGACACACTTCTGCCACAACAACTTGTCCCCCTTTTCAGCAGCAGGGAAACAAGCACCCAGGAAGAAGCCAGTCACAACAAGCAGCACTAGATGCCCAAAGAGGCTTAGCGTTGACGGCCATGCTAGCACCTGTTAGCTGCGCTAGTCCTGTGGGGCAGAAAGAACATGGAACAGCTTCCCCGCTAATACCACATTACATGCACCTTTGCACTGCAGAGCAAAGCACAATAGGAAACAACACAGTTTTATAAAGTTAGGTGAGGTCAGTGTCATTATATTTTCAGCCATTGTTTTCTGTTAGATGTTCTGTAGATATGAATATATTGTCCAGTTAGTACATATATATTACAACAGAATGTAATGCAAAGGGGATTTTTTGTACATTTTTTTAATGTGAATTAATGTTGATTCATTGACGAGTTTGCAGTTGTACATTGGTGTTATTCTTTAATACTGTACTTGGTTAATCATTATAAATATACACTGGATTAGTTTACAATTAGTCATCTCTGCCAGAACAGTAGAAAAGCCCTGCGGCACTAGGGAGAGATACACCCACAGAGAAACATGTGTATTGACAGAGAGAGAGAGTAGTAGTTCCACTATTAACTACTGTACTGCTGCCGTGTGTGTGTGTGTGTGTGTGTGTGTGTGTGTGTGTGTGTGTGTGACAGACAGACAGAGAAAGAGAGAGGGAGATTCCTCTTTTGTTCAGTGCTCAGTATGTGTGTGTGTGTCCTTCTCCATGTGACAGAGCCATGCTCCACTAATTAATTACAGCGTTAATGGAGCTGGTGTGTGGTGTGACGTGGTCACACGCCGGAGTGTGTGTGTGTGTGTGTGTGTGCGCATGTGGGTCACAGTAGGACAGCTTCTAATCTCTGCCTCTCATATCTAAAATGGGGAGATTGATCTGAGCCAAATAACATTAGCAGAGTGCAGTGGAAGGCACACAGGTGTGTTCACACTACACTGGAGTGAGTGTGTGTGTGTGTGTGTGTGTGTGACTCACTCTTTAACTCACACACACACAGACACTGCTCACTAATTTGTCAAGTACTTCAGGAGGGGAGCTGCCGATCAAAGCTATCTTAGGTGCTGCATTCCAAGGTGATCCATGTCGGTAACCTAGCAACATAACGGCCTCTGTCTCTATAACACTCTACAGGAAGTCAGATGTAGTGTTGTAGATTCAGACAGCAATGCAAAGGTGCACTCAGTGATTCTGTGTTGTTACAGCACAAGGCATCTGTGGATGTGATTCATCCAGGACTTATATAACAGGTGATGTATCAGAAAGGCCAAAAGAATCAGTATGGACCCCAGCCATCCTAGTCATGGACTGTTTCAGAATCAGTATGAACCCCAGCCATTCTAGTCATGGACTGTTTCAGAATCAGTATGGACCCCAGCCATCTGCAGCCAGAGGTGTGTGAGTTTGTGGCAAACTGAACACAAGCGCTTGCAATGAACATGTCCGCATTAAAAAAAACGAGTTTTGAGCAATTTTGTGTAACATTCTAAAAAGTTTGTTTTAAACGGTGAACATAAATGGCGAACTCAATAAAAACTGCTCTAGCGTCAGCCAAAGACTGCCGTGCCCACCTTGTTACAACTTGCAGAGTTCTACCTCTTCTGATCATTTGCCTTCATTCACTAACGTTAGCCAAGAACTTCCAAGGAACTGAAAACTGTTCACCAAGGTTTGCAAATGTTTTCCAGCGTTAGTGATCTTGAATGCACCTCTGGTGTCATTTAGAATGTGTAAATGTAGGTGTGTGTGTGTGTGTGTGTGTGCCCCAACTGTTTATTTTCTTTCAACTTTCAAAACCAATGTATCATAAAAAGACAGAATTTGTTTATACAGTGAAGAGCTAGCGGGGCATGAGAAGATATTATCTTTGTGTTAGAAAAAGTGTTATGTGTTTACAAACACGTAAAATCACCGACTGTACCTTTAATGACCAGTGCTGCTATTTGTGTACTGCTCCAGACATCGCTAGAGTGGGTCAGCCTGGCCCTTTGTATGTGTGTGTGTGTGTGTGTGTGTGTCATTCATAATATTTGTTGCCTTGTATTTTCATGGCAGTTTGTCCCTATATGCTTATGAATGTGTATGTGTGTGTGTGTGTGTTTAATTAAATTTAATGGCTCAGCAGTGTGTCATGACTTTTGACCTGAGCAGCCATATCCTCCTGTTAGCACCAGCTGTGTGTGTGTTGTGAGTGTATATGTGAGCCGGTGGGTTTGAGTGTGTATGTTTGTGTGTATGTGTGTGTGTGTGTGTGTGTGTGTGTGTGAGAGAGAGAGAGTGAGTTACTTTAGCCTCCCACTGCCTGACCCACCGGTGGCAGCTTGGCTGACAGAAGCCCAGTAGAGGTGTACTCTTCTCACAGTGTGATACACTAAGCTAGTCCCTCTCTCTCTCTCTCTCTCTCTCTCACTCTCACTCTATCTCTCTCTCTCTTACACACTCTCTCACCTCTCTCTCTCTCTCTCTCTCTCCTCTCTCTCTCTCCTCTCTCTCTCTCTCTCTCTCTGTCAGGCCCACATTGTGTCTCTCCTTCTCCCCTTGTCCTCTGTGTGACTCACTATACACATCCTAACATGACCTCTCCCATCACCACATTCACAGAACTAAAGAAAGTTCCTGCTCATACTCTGCATGTGTCTGTGTGTATGGTGTGTGTGTGTGTGTGTGTGTGTGTGTGTGTGTTGTATTTGTCACAGCACAATGCATATATAAGCTGAACACCAAGGTCATTCACTACACACAGAGTCATCTCCAATGCAAATGGTGTGTGTGTGTGTGTGTGTGTGTGTGTGTGTGTGTGCTTTGATCTGTGCTGCACACAGATACCTCTAGCCAATAGATCTCCTATTAGCATTTCAACACAAGTAGTGAAAAATATACTTCAGGCACTACGTATAAGGTGGTCTATACAGAGTATCACTCCAGACAGTGTGGTTGTATGTGTATGCTCGTATGTGTGTGTGTGTGTGTGTGTGTGTGCGTGTGTGCGTGTGTGTGCGTGTGTGTGTGTGTGTTCTTCTCTATTTCTCTATGTGTGCATGTTATATGTTTGTGTATATATGTGTGGATGTGCGTGCGTGCACACATGTCTAAATGTGCACATGAGTGTGAGAGTGTGTGTTATGGCTAAGAGCACACACACACACACACACCCTCCGCGTGGACTGAAATCAAAGAGGTGTCTGTAGGAAGGGCAGCCTTGATCACAGGCTCAGCTCCTCTCTTTAATGTTCTCAGCTTTGCCCCAGGCCCTGCTCACACCTTTTGTTTGGCCTAATATGCTCTCTACTCACACATACACACACTCACATGACATGCAGGACACACACACACACACTGGCTGACATGTCCTGGAAGTAACCTTGCCATGTATCTGTTAATGTGTGTGTGTGTGTGTGTGTGTGTGTGTGTGTGTGTGTGTGTGTGTGTGTGTGTGTGTGTGTGTGTTTGTGTCCATAACAAACAAAATGCGTACAAAAGTTGTGACTTGCTTTCAATTGCAGGGCAATATTACAGCACAGTTTTGTGACCGCGCTGAAGTGAAGACTTAGGTGCCTTGGGAGCAGCTTATTCTGCTAGTCTAAGCTAACCCCTCTCAATTACGTCACGACCGTTTAACATTCATTAAAGTCACATACACCTTCTTTCTTTCCCTCCACTGAAATCCAATTATTTTAGCATTAAGTTTTCTTTTTTTAAATATGTAATTATGAATCTCAGTTATTTCTTCAGTTATAA
Organism: Tenualosa ilisha; assembly: GCA_015244755.2. Taxonomy (NCBI): domain Eukaryota; kingdom Metazoa; phylum Chordata; class Actinopteri; order Clupeiformes; family Clupeidae; genus Tenualosa; species Tenualosa ilisha. The sequence goes on from PYXC01000860.1 coordinate 58,998, forward strand.
GTCTTCATTTACTACAGACTTGTATGTGAGTGAAAGTCTGTGTGTGTGTGTGTGTGTGTGTGTGTGTGTTACTATATTGTGTGTGTACATGTTTGTGACATGTGGTTGTCTCTGCTGCCATTCCTAGGCAAGAAGAGCTCTGTCCTTCAGCACAAGGTGCAGCACGACCTCAGCTCAGGCGCCTTCAACTACCAGGAGAACGAGATCATCCAGCAGATCGTGCAGCACGACCGCGACATGGCTCACTGCGCCCACCTCATGCAGTCGGGCTCGTCTGCCGCCGCCCCCGCCAACCCCCCGTCCCCGACGCCGGTCATCTGGGCGCCGCTCATCCAGGCCCCGCTGCAAGCGGCCGCGGCCACCACCTCCGTAGCCCTGGCGCTGACGCACCACCCGCACCTGCCCGGAACTCTCTTCCGTCCTCCGCCCATATCCGTGCTGGGCTCGGCCAAGGAGCAGTCGGCGCGCTTCAAGCGGCTGCACACCATGGCGGCCTCCTCGTCCGTCGCCTCCGTGTCGGGGGCGGGCAACTCGCCAGGGAACTCGCCGTCCAGCACGCCACCGCCAAAAGCGCCAACCTCGACGACGGCAGCGCACGCTGGGTCCGACACCCCTCTGCTGGCTACCTTCCGGGCGCATCACATGACCTCGGCTCCAGGAGTCAGCGGCGGGGCCACGGGGGGAGCAGGTGCTGGTGGGCTTGGGGGTGCTGAAGCCCCAGGTCAAGGGTCAGGGGCACCACGACAGCAGGCATCATCCTCCTTCTCCAGCACCTCTCAGGGGGCCCACGGCGGGGCGTCCGGTGGGGCGTTGGGTGGAGGCAGCAGTGGCGGGGCTTCGTCCAGAGGCTGCTCGGGCGCATCGGCTTCGGCCTTCCCCTTTGGACCCTTCTCTTTGTCTGGATCCCCATCCTCCAGCACCGCTCAGCTCCACCCCCCTCCACCCTCCCAGCAGCCGCAGCCACAGCAGCAGCATCCACCCCCCAGCACCACCCCTCCTCTCAGCACAGGCCTCCTCCAGCAGGGGGGGGCGGCAGGTGGGACATTTGGGGGGGTGGCGGGTGGTGCGGTCGGGGGGGTGGCAGGAGCTGGCGTGAGCGTGGGCCTGGCTATGGGTATTGGCGCAGGGCATGGGGAAGCTGTCGGCGGGGCCATAGTTGGGACGTCTTCCAGTTCGCACTTTGGGGGTGGCGGTGGGTCCACAGGTGTGGCATTAACAGGTATGGGAGCGACAGGTGGAGGGGCGTCTAAGGGCAGCCCCCTGTCGTCCAGCTCGTCCAGTCGCCCCTCCAGCAGCGGGGGCAGCAGCAGCAACATCCTGATCACCCACCACCCATCCAGAGCCATGACCCCACCTCCGCCTCCACCTTCAGCCAACCCTGCACTGATGGGCTACAAGCAACAACAGCAACAGTTTCAGCAGCAGCAGCAGCAGCAGCAGCAGCAGGCACAGCCTCCGTCTCAGCTCTCCTCAGGCGGATGCAGGACTTCCAGCGGCCTCAGCCTCTTCCACGCGTCCTCCCCCGGCTCGCCCTCCTCGGGGCAGAGTCAGGGGGGCGGTGCCACCACTGCTGCTGCCGCTGTTGGAGGTGGGGGTGGGGGTGGGGGTGACGGGTCCCCACGCTCCACCTCCTCCGCCTCCTCCCTTAGGCTCACGCACCAGCACAGCCTGGGCTCCTCCATCCCGTCCTCCTCCATCTCTCCGCTGCTGGTCTCGTCCACCCTGCCCCTGTCGTCGCTGACGCTGTGCGCCGAGCGCTCAGCGCTGGCCTCGCTGGCCCAGTACGGCTCGGCCAACGCCTCGCCCTGCCTGACGCCGCTGGCGCCGAGCCCCACCGGCCAGAGCCCCGTCACGGGCCGGACTTTCCACTTCAGCGACCCGTCCAGCGCGCACGGCTCACGCACCTCGCTCTTCACGCCACCGCCGTGCCCGGGCCCACTGCCGGGGGGCCACTCTGTGGCGGCGGGTACAGTGGGCACGGTTGGCATGGCGACCGCAACAGCAGCAGGTACAGTCGGCATGGCGACCGCGTCGGGCGCGGTAGGCAGGGAGTCTCCGCTGAGCCGCTTCTCGGAGGAGGTGAGACTGCTGTCGGGCTCGTACTCCTCGCTGAGCTCAGAGGTGGCGGGGCAAGGCCTGGTGACGACGCACTCTCCTCCGCCTCTGCCCCTGCCGCTCGGCGAGATGCCCTTCGGCCGCGCACCCTTCTCCTCGCCCACGCTGGTGCCCCGGCCCTGCGCCTCCCTGGCCGGCCGCATCACACCTCCCTCGGTGCCGCCGGGAGGAGCAGGAGCAGGAGGAGGAGGAGGAGGAGGAGGGGGGCTGATCCAGACTCGCTCCTCGGGGCCGTCCTCACCTGCTCTCCCACCCCGCCGGGACTCGGCCGCGGGGCCTCCCGAGTTCGAACCGCCCCGCTCCAAACTCCCCTCCAACCTGTGAGCTCTGATCACACCCTCCTGTTCCATCCCAGACTCTCCGCAAAAACAAGACATAAAAAACGTCACCTTGATTAACAACGAACTTTAATCTTCCTGTGTGATGATTTCATTTCCCCACGGTAGTCTACACTGTGTTCTATTATTCTTAACCCGTATTTTCATTTCAATTTTAATATCTTAACTGTGGTTTACTATTTCAAAACAAACTAAAAAGATATGGCTCTGCCAGGTATCATAGATATCTAGATCCCGTCCTTATTCTCACTTGCTTTATCATTATTTTGCTTTTTTATTCATAAACATATATGTATCAGTATAAATATATATTTAAAAATATGTTAATCTCTTAATTGGAGGGTGTGATGTTCCACAGGATGAGGAGGGACTCTTATTTTGAATTAACTATGCCAAATTCATCTGGATATGGGACTGGTTTAATGGTGCGATGGACAAAATGGGAGTGTATTTTGCAGGAACCTATGCATTCAAAACCTGCATGTCAACAAAACAAAAAAATCTTTTGTGTGTGTGTGTGGCAGATAAGAAACTGAAGCTACTTTTTAAGGAAATCAAAACAAAATAACAGAAACAAAAAACTCAGTCGCTTGAACAAAAAGCTCATTTCAATCATCAGTCCATACAGGGTCACATATTGTTGATCCTTAAATGGATCCAGTTAGACTGGACCTAAATGTTTGTCCACTGTATACTGTCTGTTTGCAAAACCTTCAAAGGTCAAGAAGAGATTTCCAGAAACCAAAAAAGAGAAGAACTCTATTTCCCCTGGAGTGATCAGCCGGGTTCCTCTCACCCAAACTCTATTTCCTCTGGAGTGATCAGCCGGGTTCCTCTCACCCAAACTCTATTTCCTCTGGAGTGATCAGCCCGGTTCCTCTCACCCAAACTCTATTTCCTCTGGAGTGATCAGCCCGGTTCCTCTCACCCAAACTCTATTTCCTCTGGAGTGATCAGCCCGGTTCCTCTCACCCAAAGTGTTTGGTATTTTCTACTGCTGAAGCACTGAGGGAGAATGGGTGATAGGGAAGTGGGTGATTTCTGCTTGTGAGGTCAAGGCAGCAAGCAGAGAAAAAGAGTGTGTGTGTGTGTGTGTGTCTGAGTTATGTCGTCTCACAGATTCTTTAACAGTGTCTGAATTAATTCACTTTGTCTTCCAAGTTCATATGGCAAGCAACAGCCGAGAAGGACTTCAGTCTCCTGCAATGTGTGTGTATGTGTGTGTGGTGTGTGTGTGTGTGTGTGTGTGTCTGCCTGCACTAATAGCTAGATGCAAGCAAACGTCTTGCCTGACTGACTCATGATTTGTACTCAGAATGGTTCTTGCATCTACAGATAAACAAAAGACAATAATGAAGGCTCCCCTCACAGCTTTCCCCACTTCAAACTGTTCCTAACCCATGACTTCACAAGGAAAAAAAACACATCTCCCACCAAATGTCTCAGAGCCCCAAATGAACACTGAGTAATGTCCGATCGTGTAGCCGGACGAGAGGGGATGAAGGCCCAGACCTAGACAGACACCCACGTGGTCCAGACCTAGACAGATGCCCTCGTGCCCCAGACCTTGGAACACAGACACCTGTGTGGCCCAGACCTACACAGATGGCTGGGTGGCCCAGGCCTAGATGGACGCTCGTGTCCTCTCTGACTGATGACTTGCACAGTAAGCTCCACTCCTGCATTAGGCTCATAGCCGCTGTCTGATCAGTACAGATTTCCATCTGCGTCTGTGCTGAGTTGAACAAGATGAATGTTCATGGTGGGAGTGTTTATTTAGATTGGGCCCAGGATAGAAGGCTGTTACTCACACTTTAAGACTGCATATTGAAATAGAGGGAACGGTTGCTGAGCTAAGCAAAACTGGTCTCTCCCAAAGGAGTGTTAGCATAGAGGATTGTTGGTAGCATGTGTGTGTGTGTGTCTTAGGTGTGCAGTCAGAGTACAATGCCGTCATTGAGGTGTGTGGTCAGGTCAAGGAAGAGTATTCTTGGACTGTGTGTGTGTGTGTGTGTGTCTGAGATGTGCAGCCAGAGCACAGTGCTACAGCGATGTGTGTGTTTGTTGTCAGGCTGGGGAAAGGAAAAGTTTGTGTGTGTGTTGTATTCTTGGACCATGCAGTCACTTCAGCTGTCACTCCTGCGCACATGGTCTCTGTATTTCTCTTTTCCTGCCCTCTCTCTCTCTCCATCCCTCTCTCTCCTTTCACTCTCCTTCTTTCTCTCTCCATTTCTCTCTCTCCATCCCTCCCTCTCAGACGAGCTCACGACCCCAGTTGCAGGCTTAGGGGCGCGCATATACAAACTCATGCATGTGCACAGACACACATATACACACTCATGCGTGCACACACACACACACACACACACACACACACATATATACACACTAATGTGTGCACACATACACACATACACACACACACACACATATACACACTCATGCATGCACACATGCACAAACACACACACATAGACACACATGCACTCAACTCAGCACCATGGAAGAGGTCACACATACACACATGCATAGAAACACACACACACACACACATGCACATACAAATGCACACAAACACATGCTCACAAACACACACCCCTAGCCACATACACATGCTTTCACACACACACACACACACACACACACACATGCACACATACACATTCACACAAACACATGCTCACAAACACACACCCCTAGCCACATACACACGCTTTCACGCCACGCATGCACGCACGCACACACACATGCACACATACACATTCACACAAACACATGCTCACAAACACACACCCCTAGTCACATACACATGCTTTCACATACGTGTACACGCACACACAGAGACACACACACAGTGCTCATCACTGTGCACAGAGGCCTGTCTTTGCCTGGCAGCTGAGTCCCCAGCAGAGTCACGACACACGGCCCTGGCCCCCTAATTTACCACGACAGCTCTGCACCCTGCATCCGACCCCGTGACCTCCCTGCCCCAGCCCTTGGGTCATCTCGCTGACAGCACGGCAGAGTGACCATCTTCTCTCTCTCATTACCAAAACAGTCAGACAGACAGACAGACAGACAGACAGACAGATGATCAGAGAGACAGGCTGGTCAAGAAACAGTGAGGTGGTGAGACTGTTTGGCACTCTACTTCATCAACAACTTAACGGGCATGTAAAAGAGGCCAACTCAGAGCACACTAACATTCTGTGAGGACAAATAAATGGTGTGGTAGTGTGTGTGTGTGCGTGTGTGTATCAGGGTTGTAGTCCCTTTTCATGTTCCCCTCCCCACTCCAGTATGAGAGATGAGTGTATTTGTTCCTTTGACACCTTGCTTCCTTCCTTGGTGAATGTCATTAGTTCACACCTGTGCCTGAGACGTAATGCAAACCTGATTGCTATTCTACTGGGCTTCCTCAGGAGTAAATTGACCTTTGTGAGGATCACAGGTTGATAATGACTGTCGTACGTTTGGGCTGTGTGTCAGTTTGAAAAATTTCATTTAATATGCTTCACTCTTATGTTTGGTCACACCATTTTCTCTCTCTCTCTCTCTCGCTCTCTCTCTCCTTGCCCCTTCAATTTCAAATCAGGTCCTGGTAACTGGGATTCAAGCTGAGTGGGGTGTCGCTGAAAAATAGATTAGAGTCTGTTTGTAGGGCACAGCTTCCTCTGGCCGCTGGAAGCATGTTCCATAGAGCGTTGCTCCAGAACACTCCGGAAATGTCAGGCAAATCGCATCGACAGGTGGCGTGTCACGACCCAGGAAGCCTTTGAAATATTCATCCGCCCCCGTCCGTCACTTCCTGTCTGGCCGCTCCGACTGGGCTCAGTGGAGGCTTCTGACAGGCTGCGTCTGAAGGGACGAGATGGAGGGATTCCTTTTGTGATGCACGCGGGGGGTGGGGGGTGGGGGGGGAGTGGTGGTGTGGTGTGTCGGGAAACATGACAGGAGAGAGGAGCAAACCAGCAGCAAGAGCTCTGCGCTGCCGGGAGGCCTCAGGCACTCGCCAGCTCTTTACATGATCACTGCAGCGCTGCAGATGAACTAAGGGTGTTTATATGAGAGACAGAAATACAGAAACAAGCTCCCGTCACACTGAAAAATAAACCCTTGATCATGATAGACCTGCTCATTGCAGAACATAAGCCCTTGACCTTGATTTTTAGTTGCCACCAGATGGTTTCAGACTATTAGAGTCCCGGCACAACTTTTCTTTGTGGTGTTGGTGGTGTGTGTGTGTGTGTGTGTGTTTGTTCTGCCGCAAGGCAGTTGTCTGGCTGTCAAGGCAGGGAGCCTAAATGTGAGGGGACACTGACGTATTGGTGACTTTCTGGCGTCCGACCGACAGACAGACATCCAGTGGGCTGACAGGTAGACAGGCGCCCTACGGTGCCACTCAACCTGATGAGCTGTTTGTTCCCAGGGAAACTCTCTCGGCGGGTCGCCCCTGCCTTATGATTGGTTTGGAGTGGCTGACGGAAGTTTCCCAGGGCATGTATTGATTGCGGTGTGGGGCTTGAGCATGTGTGTGTGTGTGTGTCTGTCTGTATGTGTTTCCTCTGAAGGTTTTTTTGCGCTAAAGAGGGTGATTTATTATGGGAGGTGGAGTGGGGGATGGGGGGGGGTGGTGCTCACTGTGATGAGGAAGCCAAAGTGCAGAACTTCCTGGGGTGTTACATGTAGGGATACCAGAGTTCTGTGTGTGTGTGTGTGTGTGTGTGTGTTCTGGAGTACCTCTGAGACACATCATCAGAGAGTGAGAGACTGAGTGAGACAGAGACGCCATGTAGAGTGATCAATCAGCTTTGAATGATGGGATGTGACCCAAAGACCTGAAGACCCCACCATCAGCACTGATAACAGGGGAGCTGTGCCTATCTATCTATCAATCAGTCAATTAGCCGTTAGAGCCGCAGTCAGGCGCCGGAATTAGAACAGGACCCGCCTCTCGTCCGTACTCATGTCAGCTGTCGAGTCCCAGCCAACAGCGGCTCTCACACTCACACACCAGCACAGCTGCCAGCTCCAGTGCACATCCTGCGCTGATGTGGGCCATGTGTGGGACACACTATCCCAGTCGTGAGCCAGGGGCTGTGTGTGTGTGTGTTGCAGTAGGCAGTGTGTAGCAGTGTATTTGCAGGAGCAGTGTGTGTTTGTGTGTTTGGTTGTGTATTTGAAGGGGCATTGTGTTTGTGTGCTTGGTTGTGTATTTGCAGTAGGCGGAGTGTGCAGTGTATTTGCAGGGGCATTGTGTGTGTGTGTGTGTGTGTTTGGTTGTGTATTTGAAGGGCATTGTGTTGTGTGCTTGGTTGTGTATTTGCAGTAGGCGGAGTGTGGCAGTGTATTTGCAGGGGCATTGTGTGTGTGTGTGTGTGTGTGTGTGTGTGTGTGTTTGGTTGTGTATTTGCATAGAAGGGCTAAGGCTGTTGTTGTAATGGTGGGAGACCTGTGGGAGGGAGAGGGAGGAGGGGGCTGCTATCGGTCCTTCAGACCCCCTCTTCTTGGCTGTGTGTTGCAGCACAGCGGCCCTGCCTATGAGGACAGTGTGAGTGCGTGTGTGTGCCTGTGAGGACAGTGTGTGTGCATGTGTGCCTTTGAGGGCAGTGTGTGTGTGTGTGTGTGTGTGTGCCTGTGAGGGCAGTGTGTGTGTGTGTGTGTGTGTGCCTGTGAGGGCAGCGTGTTCCAGAGCAGAAGCACTGTGAAGAGCTGATAATGATTTTTTTTTTTTTTTTTTGATTTATTTATTTTTATTCTCATCAGAATGGCCAAAGAGAATGTTCTGGAGCAGTTTATATTGAAGAGAACAAAGAGAGACGGGGGCTGTTTGTGTAGCAGTGGTGTGTGTGTGTGTGTGTGTGTGTGTGTGTGTGTTGTGTGTGTGTGTGTGTGTGTGTGTGTGTGTTTCTGTAATGGAAAGACAGCTGGTTAGAGAGCAGCTGATAGATGGCGAATGTTCTCCCCTCAGTGGTTGGGGTAATAGAGGCATGCCCTGCTCCTGAGATAACACCCTCCAGACACACACACACACACACAACTACACTCCTCCTCACCTCTCTGCCCTAATGGCTGATGGGATTGTTTCCCAGCTGCCGAGCATTCTGGGTAATGCCAGCAGGAAGTGATGTTTTCTGGAGGGGATCCACCTGGTGCATTCCTGCCAGGCACAACACTTCACCCCCCCCCATACACACACACACACACCACACACACACACACATTCCTCTCATCTCTTTTCCTCCTCCTCCTCTCCACCTCTGCCTCTCCCCCCTGCAACACCACAAATGGGACTCCGTCGGGGGCGCTTCCCAATTTCGGCTCCTCATCTGGGCCGGCCTCCCTCCCTTTATGTTCCCCTCCTGAGCCGTGAAGGCAGGGGAGAGGGGAGCTGAACCTGTGCAGTAATGAAATCACACACACTGATTGGGGATTAGATTTCACAGCCCAGAGAAACAGTCTCCTGTCATGGTGCGTGTGTGTGTGTGTGTGTGTGTGTGTGTGTCTGCGTGTGTGGAGAGAGAGAGCATGCAGGGAGAGTCGGAAGCACCATGACCGATACACACATTATTTATTCAAATGCAAAACAAAAGACAGAAACCTCCCCTGACATAGCTAACCCCCCCCCCCTCATAGCTAAAGGAGCATTAGGAGGTGCACTAGGATGATGCCCCTCTACCTCGCCTGTGACGCCATCTCTGAGCACCTGACTGAGTGTGGACTCTGACGGGGTGGGTTAATCTCCATCCCTCTCCCCAGGAGCAGAGCCCGCTGTGACTGACGACTCTTTTATAGGAACGGCCAAGAAAGAAATGCTGCAATTCATAGGAGGCAATTGCTGAGGCTGATGGGCCAAGCGTAGGGTAGCTGGTGTGTGTGAGTGTGTGTTTGGGGGGGGGGGGAACAGAAGGATGGGGGGTGGTTGTAGGGTGATTCCCTCCCCTACCAAGATAATGACACACACAGGTGAAACAGGACACAGAGCGAGAGGCTGAGATGGGGATTAAGAGAAGCTTCATTCCCCTCCTCCTCTTCCTCGTCTTGTTCCACCTGAAAAGTGAGCTCAGCTTCACAGCCTCAGACTGATCACAGGTCAGTGCTGATATTAATAACACCAGTAATAACTTTTAATAGTAATAAGGATTTTTGAACTGCCTAAGAGGATCAGGAAGTCATTTTAAAGACACACACACACACACACACACACACACACAACTCCCTACAGACGACCTCCCAATCTTCCCCCTGGTCTAGACTGGGGTGCTTGGAGTGCACATGAGGGCTTTTTGAAATCTGCTTTATGTAGTTTGTCTCTTCTCTTTTCTATAACACTTACATAAGGATATGTCACATACTATAATGTTAGGAGCATTATGTCAGATGTTATGTATATTCAATTTTGCGTACACAGATGTATAATTACACATGCATATATAAATATATATTTCCATAGGACCTGTTTATTTTTCTGTTATTTATCATTTATTTTAGAGATTTTGCAGTGATGTCATTTTAAGAATTATGATAAGCAAAGTATTCATTTAAAAAATTATGTGTGTGTGTGTGTGTGTGTGTGTGTGTGTACAGCCATAACCATAGCTATGATTTTTAAATGGGGAAAAAGAGAATTATCTAATTATCCTGTTGTTAGCATTGTGTAATCTCATGCAGATTTATGATGTGTGGGGACGTGGCTGGGCTACTTGCTCAGGATATGCGCTACATCACTTTCTACGAGAGGACGCTTTTACTTATGACCGCTATTAGAATTACTACAAACATTATTATTATTATTATTATTATTCATTATGATGATTATGATTATTTTTGGTTTCCTCCTGTTTTTTTGTAACCACAGTGACAGTCCCAGAGCTCTCTCAAGGACTCGTGGAAAGGGGACGATATTTTGGAGCGATTTGTTATTGATCCGCATTTATCTATATGTCTAATTTTTCTGTGTTTGAAAGGACGATCCAAGGAGGACTCAAAGCAATAAGGGGTATGTGCAGGTGCAGCGACCAGGGCTGTGCGTCAAGGACATTCTCTGGGAGAGTGTGATGTGTGAGTGTGTGTGTCTGTGTGCACTCGCGCACTTACACACGAGCCACGGGCAGCCTGTCTTAATTAGACTCCAGCTTGACGATGCAGGAGAAGCAAAAACAGACTGGCCAATAAGCACACATACTGGACTCAGTTGGAAACAAGAGGGTGAAATAAACTCGAGTGAAAGCAGCTTTGTCTCTGGTGTGTTGTTTTGGCTTTTTGACGTGTGTGTTTTGTGGTTTTATGCCTCACGCCTGCGCAGATACACACTTGCATCTATGTGAACACACACACACATACACACACAGACACACACTCTGGCAAGTTCCCTCACACACTCTATGATATTCCCATGCAGTATTTCCTTCTTTATTGGAAAGTCTTGTGTATTATATGAACCCTGTCACACCTATGCTAACGTCAGCAGAAATGTAAATAGCACAAGAAAAATGTACTGTACAGAAGAAAGTGTGAGATAATGAGTGCGTGTTAGAGAGAACGTGTGTGTGTGTGCATACATCTGTGTGTGTGTGTGTGTATGAGAGTGTGTGTGTGTGCATACAGCTGTGTGTGTGTGTGTATGTGTGTGTGGCTCAGCTGTGTGTGTGTGTATGAGGTGTGTGTGGCATTGCAAGAAAAGTGGGTGAGAGAGGTAAGAAAGACAGAGAATAAGATTGGACATAAAGACAAAAGACAGCGGAGCGACAGAGCGCTGCCGGAGGAGAGGGGGAGCGACAGAGCGCTGCCGGAGGAGAGGGGGGCGAGGCGGGGAGGGGGGGGGGGGGGGGAGGGGGGGAGAGGCGCGGAGGAGAGGCGGAGCGACAGAGCGCTGCCGGAGGAGAGGGGAGCGACAGAGCGCTGCCGGAGGAGAGGGGGAGCGACAGAGCGCTGCCGGAGGAGAGGGGGAGCGACAGAGCGCTGCCGGAGGAGAGGCGGAGCGACAGAGGCTGGGAGGAGAGGGGGGCGACGGGGGGGGGGGGAGCGGGGGGGAGGAGGGGGGCGAGGCGCGGAGGAGAGGGGGAGCGACAGAGCGCTGCCGGAGGAGAGGGGGAGCGACGGCATAAAAGGCAGACGGAGGAAGAGGATGTGTCTTGAGAGTGGGCTTCTCAACCCTTCACCATCTGGCACATTACTATTCCCCTTCAGCTCACCTTTTCTCATCTCTCTCTCTCTCTCTCTCCCTCTGTCATTCACACTTCTCTCTTCTGTCCTCTCTAACTCTCTTCCATTCTCCTTGCGTCTCCCACTCTCTCATTCCTCCAGTGGGGTCGGATTCAGGCTGAATGCTCTTGGTTTGGAGTGTTTCAGCATGTGCGCGTGTAGCTGGGCACACTCTGTGCTGTGCACTGCTGCTGTGCTGCTGTACTGTGCTGTACTGTGCTGACCAGCAGTGTCTGTGCTGTGGGCAGTGGGCAGTGGGCCAGTGTCTGTGCTGTGGGCAGTGGGCAGTGGTCAGTGTCTGTGCTGTGGGCTGTGGTCAATGGTCAGTGTCTGTGCTGTGGGCTGTGGGCTGTGGGCAGTGGGCCAGTGTCTGTGCTGTGGGCAGTGGGCTGTTTTTATATTACTGCCCTTGCTGTCCCTCTCCGCCCACTTCACGTCAATGCCACCGAGGGTCAGCACGGGTCAGCATTGCTATGGTAACATGTGAGACTGTTGTCATGTGAACCCACTTCCTCCATGCATTCTCCATCCCCTATCTAACCCCTCCCCCTCCGAGGTTTAATCTCCATGGATGTTGCACGCTGTGCAAATGACAGTTTCTGACAGTTAGTTGCTTAATTTTTTGTGTGTTGTAAGAGACAAGGGCAAGAGGTGACACTCCATGCTGTATATGTGTGTGTGCTTGTGTTTGGGTGTGTGTGTGTATGTGTATGTGTATGTGTATGTGTGTGTGAGTGTGTGTGTATGTGTTTCTGTGTATGAGTGGTGGACCGGGATTATCTCTGCAAGGTCTCCCGGGGTCAGAGCCATCAGTAATTAATCCACTCACACTATAGTGCCAGTCTGAAGGAACTTCCTTTGCCTCACACCCTTCTGCGTCACTCAGACTTGAGATGAACCACACAATCAGCCACTCCAGTTCCAAATGTGCAACAAAAGTATAGGCGCAGGATGAGAGAGAGAGGGAAAGAGAGAGAGAGGGATAAGTAGAGAGAGAGAGAGAGAGAAGAGAGATGAAGAGCAAAAAGAGTGAGAGAGTGGACAGAGCGCATGTGCATGAGTGAAAATAAATAAATAAACACAAGTAAAACCGTGGCAGACTTTACCATAAATTAAAATGTTTTCATAGTGGTGTTTGTGGGTACATGGGGATTAGGATGGATGTGGGCCAAACGGCAGGATGAACTCTGAGTATGCTAAGCAGGAGTCGAGCTGCACTACCACTGGCCTGCCACATCAAAGCCCACAGCAGCGTGCGGTCCACCTCCACAAGGGGCTTAGCAGCAAGAAGTGTCCCTTACAAGCAGATAGGGGGGACGCTGGCTGCGGTTTTAGACCTAAGTCAAAAAAGAATGCACAGCGAGAGAGGGAGAGGGATGGAGAGAAAGAGAGCTCTCTTTTTTGGGTCATTTTCTGTGCACTCACTCTGATGGCATGCTGCCCTGCCCCTGTAATATTTTGGCAAGCCGTGCCATACTGCACTCCGTCAGACTGTAACTACCGCTTGTGCCGTACTGGGGATTTTCCCCCACTCTCTTTCTCTCTCTCTCTCTCTTTCTCCCTCTCTATCTATCTATCTATGCTGTCCTTTTTCCCTCCATTAAATCCCATCTCCAAAGCCTTTTGACATCTGCCAGCATGCTCATTAATATTGTCTCTATGCCAACTTGAAAGGAAAAAGCCCCAGTTTTTCCAACGAGGATGAGGATGAGGAAGATGAGTAGGGTGGAGTGGGGGCGTTATTACATTTATGGACTCTGGCCTTTGTCCTCCTGATCACACAGCGACCTGGCTGAGCACCAGACAAGTCCATGCCACACACACACACACACACACACACACTGCT
>PYXC01000860.1:82500-85000 GCA_015244755.2 Tenualosa ilisha
GATTGCTTTGACATATTTACATTTGCTCTGTTTACAGCTGTGAGACTGTGTGTGTGTGTGTGTGTGTGTGTGTGTGTGTTTATCTGGTGTGCTGCATGTATGGTGTGTGTGGTGGGGGATCAATGTGTGTAGCATGTGTGCATGCGTGCGTGTGTGTGACACGCTCTCAGTGGGTGTGTGTGTTATTAAGTGTCGTAGAGGTCAGGCGTGGGTTGTTTTAGTGCTTCCAGTGAAAACAGCTCCTCTCCTCAGACCAGCAGACAAGGTCACGGTTTTTGATTTGCAGGTACACACAAGAGTAGGACTTCCTGCAGCGCCTCTCCTGTCAGACCGGTGAACCGAGCGGAGACACACACACACACACACACACACACACACATATATACGCACAAACACTACACACCGCGCGCACACACACACACACACACATATATACACACAAACACACACACACACACACACACACACATACGCACACACACATGCACACACAAACACATTCCTCTGTGAAAAGATAAAAATATCACAGTATCACACCATAACTCTTTCTTTCGCACTCACACACACACACACACACACACACACACACACACACACACACACACAGGCCTAGGGCAGAAGAGAAGCTCACACACTTATGTAGTCACACAGGGCCAATTCTGAATGAGAGCATTCAGAAGCTTTACAGGCAATAAGAAACATGTGCAAACACCCAGACTAGAAGAGAAGACCCCCTCTCCTCTGACACACACACACACACACACACACACATACACAGCCTCCTCACACATAACAGACACACACACCACACACACACACACACACACACACACACACACAGAACACACACACATACACATACACACACACACATAAACATATACACACACATATACACACACACACACACACACACAATGAAACACTCACACACAGTTTGACACACACAGGCAGTCTGGAGGAGAGGATGACAGATCGCCTTTTTCCCATGTGCTTCTCCTGTGCTGCCTCTCTACATGGCTCTGTGTCACACACACACACACACCACACACACACACACACACACACACACACACACACACACCAAAAGAGAAGGAGGTAGACAGAAGATATCCATATCACTTCAGGACTGAGTTCACACACACATATACACACACACACACACACACACACAAAAAAAAAGAGACAAAGATATCCATATCACTTCATACTGATTCACACACACAACACACACACACACACACCAGCAGAAGAAAAGGAGATAGAGAGAGGACATCCGACAGTGACGACATGGAGCCATATTGTTGGGGTCACTTTCAGAAAGAATATTTGAGAAAAAAGCCCATCAGAAACCACCAGACAGCTATAGTTTACTATCCCTGGCCTCTAGAAGAGAGAGAGAGAGGGGGATAGATAGATGGAAGAGAGAGAGAGAGAGGGATAGATAGATAAATAGAATGGATATGAGGGAGGAGAAGAAATGAATAGAAAAATAAGAAAGGAATAATGAAAATGGGGAGAAAAAGAAATAAAAAAGAGAAAAAAAGAAATATACACATGTGTGAATACACACAAATATACACAGGAGAGAGAGAGAGAGAGAGAAAGAGAAGCAGCAAAATGTTGGGAGAGAGAAGAAAGAGTAAAAGGAAATTGAGAGAAAGAGAGGGAGGGATGGAGGGAGAGAGAGAGAGAGAGAGAGAGAGAGGGATGGAGGGAGAGAGAGAGAGAGAGAAAGAGGAAACCCGTTTTCATCAGAGAACTGCACGCATGCATGGTTCTGAAATTGCCTCAGCAAATCTGAATGCTGTGATGGCCACATGTGAATATTTGTGTGTGTGTGTGTGGTGTGTGTGTGTGTGGTGTGTGTGTGTGTGTGTGTGTATGGTGTGTGTGTGGTGTGGTGTGTGTGTGTGTGTGTGTGTGTGTGTGTGAGTGTGTGTGCCCCTGTGACTGAGAAAACACATACAACTTCCTTAATGTGTATATTAACTCTCTGTCTACACAGGGATTGGGCCAGAATAGGCCTTCACTCCATGCCAATTTTTATGACTTTGTCAATTTGTCTGTGAAGAATTTGTATGTGTGTGTGTGTGTGTGTGTGTGTATGTGTGTGTGTGTGTGTGTGTGTGTGTGTGTGTGTGTGTGTGTGTGTGTGTGTGTGTGTGTGTATGTGTGTGTGTGTGTGTGTGTGTGTGTATGTGTGTGTGTGTGTGTGTGTGTGTGTGTGTGTGTTGTGTGTGTGTGTGTGTGTGTGTGTGTGTGCTATTTCCTGTCTGAGAGGGCATCCCTCCTGCAGCTTCTCTCCAGGTTGAAAGAAGCCCAGGACTCCCTGCTGCTCCTGCGGCTGCTGTAGCTCACTTATCACAGAGGACAGGAGGTATGACCACACACACACACACACACACACACACACACACACACACACACACATACATCTCCACATACAGCACAGAGGACAAGGAATGACCACACACACACACACACACCACACACACAC
>PYXC01000860.1:90000-140000 GCA_015244755.2 Tenualosa ilisha
TACCTGAGAATCAAGTATGTTGTGATCAGTGAACAGTGTCAATAGGTCCTATAGCACCTAGAGTGATGTTCTGTCAGCATCTGTATTAAGACGAATATGATTTATAACTCAGTGCTGTGATTGGCACAGAAACCTGACTGAAGGCTACATGTATTAAAGCAACTATTTGATGTGAAGAAGGCAGGTAGTTGTAAAGTCAATTTTCTTCAGTGGTTTTGCCAATGAATAGTAATTCCCAATAGTAATTCATTGGCAGGATGAACAGTAATTCATTGGCAGGATATGGGTCTGCAGTTATTTGGCATAGAAGCATCAAGGTTATCCTTTTTAAATGAAGGGTTTTGAGCTGTTTTCAGAGAATGCCAGTCTCAAGTGAAGTATTTAGAATCTGAAACACACCTGCTGGTATGAGTTGAAGAACAGATCTTTTATTAGGTTGGTGGGTCTTATTTTATAGAGTAGAGAATGGCTAGGGCATACTGAACCCCAGGTTGTTCCCCAACCCTAACCCTACTCTAGGGACCCACAGCATATTTCACAATACACATATCAAACTACACGCACACACACACGGTTTGCAGATTGCAGCCCAGTGTCTGAGAAATGCCAGTAGTCTCCTAGATCTGCAGTGACAAAGAGTTTCGGAGGGGGACACCGGTGCATCAGCCATGGCTGGTTCTCTGATACTGGATCAGGCAACATTACACTTCACTTGCCATAGCATCAGTGCAGCTTTGGCAGGTGACTGATCCCTGATCAGCCCCATGCTCTCCATGCCACTCCATCAGCTTTCATGTTGATGTTTGGCTTAAAGTCACTGCCAGCTGATGTTTGGCCTAAAGTCACTGTTTGGCTGATGTTTGGCCTAAAGTCACTGTTTGGCTGATGTTTGGCCTAAAGTCACTGTTTGGCTGATGTTTGGTCTAAAGTCACTGTTTGGCTGATGTTTGGCCTAAAGTCACTGTTTGGCTGATGTTTGGTCTAAAGTCACTGTTTGGCTGATGTTTGGCCTAAAGTCACTGATTGGCTGATGTTTGGTCTAAAGTCACCGCCATGATGTGTTTCTCGTCATGTTTTTGTGTGTTCTATTCCTCCATGGTCTTCGTCACTCTTTGAGTAGGCTGCCGCTGGCGTGCTCTTACCAGAGGGACCCACCCACAGATGAGGCTATGGGGTGTTTGTTTGTTTCAGCTTGCAAAGGTGGTGAGTTTCTCTCGATGTCCATGACTGGCTCAGTCTGTGCTTACAGCAGCTACAGACTGCATACCAGGGTGTTGATCCCAAGGGTAACAGAACAGAGGAAAGAGACTTTGTCAGGCAGGAGTGTATTTTAAGCATACAGCCTCTGCATGGAGTTTTCTGGTTTAATCATCTGTTTGTTTTCATGTTCTATTCTTGCCAAGTCACTCCAGGCAATAATACTCAACTACATAATAACGACATAACAGCACAATACTCAACTGACAGACGACCTATGACCCCTTTTCAGGTCATCTGAGATGACCCTGAGTCCTCCCACACTCTCTTCCTGTGGGGAAAGGAAGGTCATTTTCACCCATACACATTAAGCCTTGTCTCATAGCTGGTGATAAATAGGAAAATAGCACTGAATACGGCTTGGCTATAGATTAGCAGATTTGGCTGGCCTGGACCGCCTAAACCTGGTTATTAAGTCTCAATTTGACTCAGCTGTCTTGGGTGGTAGCGGTGGTGGTGGGGGGGGTCGTTCACAAAGTGGTGCTTGAGTCAGTGTTCACTGTCCAACGGTCAGGCAACCACGGACAGAGTGTATGAGCGAAGAGAGATTGCAAGTCATAGTTAGTTCTCATGCCCCTCCACCAACTTCCCCCTTCCTCTCTGACTATATAAGCAGCTGCCAGGCCATAGCAGAGTTTGTCTGGTGTGAGGTGGGTTAGTTTGACTGACTGCCAGGTGAACTTCAGCACTGCACCATAAAAGTCTCTCACTTGACCTTCACTGTCCTGTGTACCTCTAACGTCAGTTGGCAGAGCAGAGTGGCACGAATCCGTCCAACATGGCAACGCGGTGGGGCATCTGTGGTGCGGGGAAGATCAGCCACGACTGGAACGTGGCGCTGAAGACCCTTCCTGCAGAAGAGCACCAGGTGAGGAACAAACCCAACCTGAACAGCAGACAGAAGCAGCCGAGCTCAGAGCTCAGCCTGATTACACTAGTCAGGCAGAGAAGATGTTTCTACATGCCTTCTTTAATTATGTCTAGTTGTCAGTTTCTCTGGCTATCACTGAAAGTGTATGTGTGTCAGTGAAAGAGGTATACCCTGCAAGGTCATTGATGCATGTACCTATACAAATGAATGTTAATATGTGTGTGTGTATGTGTGTTTGTGTGTGTGTGTGTGTTTTTGTGCGTGTGTGTGTCTCCCATACAGGCAGTGGCTGTAGCGGCAAGAAGCCTGGAGAGTGCAAAGGACTTTGCTAAAAAGCACAACATCCCGAAGGCCTATGGCAGTTATGAAGAACTGGCCAAGGACCCAAACATTGGTGGGTTAAACTCAACATTATCAAATCTGGTCTAACAGAGGTAGCATGGCTGTGACTACATGAGCTCTGCTGGGGTCAGTCTTGTGGCAGACTTGGTTTGGGGTCTGAGTTTACTTGTTTCTCCTCTCATATACATACATTCTCCTCTCACATACATACATTCTCCTCTCCTCCAGTAAGGTAAGGTAGATCAAGAGGCAATTAATAATTATTTTTTTCACAATTCACTTGAACAAGTCAAAAGTGGACTAAGTACTGTATGCACTTTATTGTTAGTGTCTTGATAATTGCAATGCATTGCAATTTGTAGCCTATAGCTACACAATACAGGTAAAGCTTCACAAATTAGAATATTGTTGAAGAGTTCATTATTTTCAGTAACACAAGGTAAAGAAAGCGGTCTGTCGGATTTTGGGCGTTTGGTGCGAAGAATCTCCTCGATAAATATGTGTACCTCTTTCGTAATAGTTTGTGTTTATTCCGACATCACAGAGCGCTGCACAGGTGATTTCTGTCAGACGACGACTGTCATGAGTTAAATGTTCCCTGTGCGCATATTAGGCTATGAAGGGGTACGCTGCAGTGATGCATGGGTCCATGTTATATGAACGACTCGCACCCGACCGATGTTTTCAACTAACCCACCCGCAACTCGGACCGCAAAACATAATGATGAAAATATTGTACCCGACCCGCATCCAGACCCGCATAGTTTTAAAGGTAGCCTAGTCTTTGCTCATTATTAACTTATAGCATCCTCGTCTGTAGAACAGTAGTATGGGTTCCTCTTCTTATCTGCTCAGCAGACGAGGATATGTTGACTAAATGCGGGGAGGCCAAAATCCCCCTCGGGACAGCGATGGCTTCGTTTAGTGCACCTGCCTCGAGTTCCTCCATAATACCATATGAGTTACGTTGCCTGCGCCGGTCCTATTACGATCAGGACAGGACATTTTCAGCCAATCACAGCTTGATAAATGCCTCGCCTTCCGTTTCCACTATACTGCTTCCGTTTCAACTATACTTTCTCACACACACATATATTCTTCTCACACATACTTACATTCTTCTTTCACATGCACACATTCTCTTTAGAGATGAAAAATATGAATGTATATGAAAGGAAAATATACGTGTGTGAGAGTAATATATGTATGTTAGAGGTGTAAAATGCAGGTATGCAAGAGTAAAAATACAAGTATGTGAGAGGAGAATGTATGTATGTGAGAATAAAACATAGATTTGTGAAAGGTGCAAAATGAATGTATGTAAGAGTAAAAGTACACATATGTGAAAGGAGAATGTATGTATGTGAAAGGAGAATGTATGTATGTGAAAGGAGAATGTATGTATGTGACAGGAGAATGTATGTATGTGAGAGTGAGAATATATGTATGTGAGAGGGCCAGAATGAATAATGTCTTGAGTGGCTTCTCATATGTGTGTGTGTGGTATATTAATGTCTGCGTTTCCCTGTGTGTGTCCAGACATTGTGTACTTGGGCATTCTGCACACACAGCACCTGCGTGTTGGGCTGATGTTCCTGAACGCGGGAAAGAACGTCTTGTGTGAGAAGCCCTTCGCCATGAACTCAGGAGAGGTCAAGCAGCTGATAGATGCTGCCAAGAAAAACAAGGTCTTCCTAATGGAGGTACAGACCACAGGGAGAGAGTGACTCACATGGGTCATAAATGCTGTTCCCAGAACCTGCCGAGATGCCAATAAAGAACGCTTCAACAGAACTGAGATTAGAAAGAGGGAGGGCGACACCCACCCACACACACACACACACACATACATAGTGGGAGGGAAAGAGGGAGAGAGAAGGAATTCAGGGAGATTTCTAGCAGACTAGATGTCTTTCCTGCGGAATAATGTTCCTTTTCATAGGCCCGTAGAGCAGATTTGAATTGCATTGATAAAGGAAGAGTGCAGCAATAAGAACTCAGGAGAGAGCGCAGTGTGCCTGGATAATGCCACCGTGCCCTCCACTTTGTCAGTGGGCCGCCCCACTCGCCAATCTACTGTGAAACCACTGATTCAGTCCGACTCAGTCCAGTTCATTTCAAAGATAGCTCCCGCTCCTGACACTGGTCAAAAAAGGCTCACACACACTCAGTCTAGTTAATTTCAAAGATATCTCCCGCTCCTGGTGTTAGTCAAAAAAGACTCACACACACACTCAGTCCAGTTCATTTCAAAGAATTCTCCCACTCCTGATGCTAGTCAAAAAAGCCTGTGGCAAACAGACAGAAGGAAAGATTGATGAGTTGGAATAGAGAGGGCTTCACAGGCGCTGAGACAGTCAGAGAGAGGGAGAGAGTTTGAAAGCGTGCCAGAGAGAGAAAAAGCCCTTCTGCTCTGAGCAACAGCCTATGGAAGGCTAAAGTGCATTCAGTTGCAGTGCAACCCGGTTGGTCCTTTAGGACTTATTGTGCCTAAAAAACCACCAGGACACAAAGCTGCTCAAACAGGATTGTTTAATGGTAGTTTTCTACCCCATCTCTCTGATTACACCCCATCTCTTCCAACTGATGCTCACTGGATACTATTATAAACTGATGAAGGTCTTGCTCCTGTTTGATACAACAAAATTACATGTGTTCAGTGTCCAATGTCGTAACACATTGGCAATGTCAGAGAATTACACTGTGTTGCTTTAAGCTTTACTTCTTAATGTGTCTCTGCTTTCTGATCTGCGTTTGCTCCTGTGTCAGGGCATCTGGTCACGCTGCTTCCCCGCGCAGAGGGAGGTGAGTCGCCTGCTGGCTGAGGAGGCACTGGGGGAGGTCAGGGTGGTCAAGGCCTACTTCGGCTCGCCACAGCTGCACATCCCGCGCTCCGTGGAGAAGGAGCTGGGGGGAGGTGCCCTGTTGGACATCGGCGTCTACTGCCTGCAGTTTGTGCTCATGGCCTTCCAGGGGGAGAGACCAGAGTCCATCCATGCCACTGGACACTGTCTTGAGTCAGGTGAGGCACTGCAGAGGCAGTCTGAGGGCCAGTTAAAGGAGAACTCTGGCGTGTTTCAATGTACATTCTGTTGTAAGAGGGCTTTATGTACCTCCATTCGGTACAAAAATTAAACAAAAATCTGTTCGGAAATGAGTGAGGTGATGTCTAAGCTAAAATCTTAAGCACTAACAAAATGTAGGTACCAGAGTAGATTTTATACATTAGAAAATCTGCTACAGATATGTTTTGTTCGCATGCTAGCTTAGTCCTTTCTGTATAGATTTTCTGACCAGACAACCCCGATTTCCGGGGACAGTCTCCAGTTTTGGTGGGCTGTCCCTGGTACAATATAAGACAACCCATTTTGTCCCCAACTTTTACAGCTAAAACATTACTTGCTTTGATGATATTGACTGTAAAAAGTCAGGGAAAAGTCTCCAATTCCATCTCAGAGGTCCGGTTGCCTTACGAAATTTGACTGAATCTCTCCTGAATCCATGGAGCTCCTCTCAATGAGTATGAGTGTCATAGTGGCCAAAGGGGTCCAGTGTAGAATGGAGCTGTGTGTGTCTGCTCATGGCTTGACTGGTAGCATAGCAGAGCATGATCTAGCAGAAAGGGCCGTACAGCCAGGAATGTGTGTGTGTGTGTGTGTGCGTGTGTGTGTGGTGTATGTTTGTGTATGTGTGTGTGTCAGCTCTCTCCCCATGTTTGCTGACTCAGCAAAACCAGCAGGCATTACTTAAATCCTATTTACTGTGGCCTTCAAGTTAATGTTTGCCAGCCACCTAACACCCCTTCTCCCATTAACCTGCCGTGTGTAATTGGCTTATCTGCCAGCAGAAAACAGCTGAGATGTGGATTAATCATAAACTCTGCCTGGCTGTAGTGTAAACATCGTGTTATGGGGGCTGCTGTGTCATTTCTCTCCTCTTAGACCACATCATGAGTCTGAAGCGAGGAGATTGAAGACAGTCTGACAATAGCGTCAGAAAGTGTGTAATAACGTTCATAATGTATTAAAATAAAGTTTGAAGGGAAGAGTCCAAATCCTCACTGCATATGGAATACAGACCTGCTTTGGTATGAGATATAATATAGATTGAGCCTGTCTATCCAAATAGGGGACATCTATGGGTTATGAAAACACTGTCCTCTCCACATATTCACCTGAAGCAATGGAGACTGTATTGGTCCTGTTCTCATGAGACTCTTGACTCTTCCGTAGGGGTGGATGAGGTCATGATTGTGGTGCTGAAGTTCTCCAGGAATCGCATCGGCCTCTGCGGTTTCTCCATTGGCGTGCCTCTGCCCAATGATGCCACCATCAGTGGCACCAAGGGCACCATCAGGGTAGGACTGAAGGACTTGAGATCTGAGGGTTGATGTATGAACACCAATATGACAAAGGGGAAGGCAGCACATTAGAATGACAAGTTGCATCAAACTCATGTTAAATCACTCTATGTATAGAATTTTAGCTAGGTGATGTTGATGCTCTTCCATTTCTATCCAATTCTACTCTAGAATTTCTGCTAGGTCAAAGTATGTTGATGTTCTTCCAGTTCTATCCTTCGCTACGCTATTATTTTATGATCTACTGTATTGTTATGCAATCAGTCTAAATTTTGGCTAAATGTTCTTGCTGTAGATCCCCTCTCCCATGTGGTGCCCTTCAGCGTTAGTGGTGAATGGGAAGCAGACAGAGTACCCGCTGCCTGAGCCCTGCATGCCCATGAACTTCACCAACAGCACCGGCCTGCGTTACGAAGCCCAGGAGGTGCGGCAGTGTCTGCTCAAAGGTACGCTTGCATTGGCCCCCTGTGTCTATTCAAAGGTACGGTTGCGTTAGCTCCTGTGTCTCTGCAAAGGTACGGTTGCGTTAGCTCCTGTGTCTATTCAAAGGTACGCTTGCATTAGCCGCCTGTGTGTTGGCCGGCGAACCGGTGTAGCCTAAGGCTAGAACCCAATGTGTGTATCCTACGATATTCTCAGCACATTGCTAACATCACATTGATACCATCACTAGTTGTTTGCTTAGGTCTACACTGTTACACTTTGATTGACTGAACCACTGTCATACTATCCTTGAAAACAATCCTTAAAAAGGAGGCCCTGCAATATTTCATTACAGGAAAAATGGAAAACGATTGATTAAAATCATTGATTCATTTAGTAAAAAATTTTAATCATTATCTATCCCAAATTAGCTGTGGTTGAACATTAGTTGAATTTTGTTGCTGGGGAACACTGAAAGAAATATACACGAATTTCGGATGAAGTGGCTCATATAGTTAGTAGTTGATGTCAAAGGCCACAGCCTGCACCTCCAGTGCGCAGGTCCTAATCAGCCTACTTGAAAAGGGTAGCGTGTCAGAGTAAAATTACTCTCTGGATTCTCCATGATAAGCAGCTATATAGCATCACCCAAAATGTATTGTGAATGTGATGACTTCAAGATTAAATATACCTACTGAATATGGCTTTTAATAATTATGGGAAATAGTAGCCGTGACAATCAATGGTAACTTAGGTGAATTATGTTCTCTCTTTGTCGAGTCACGCACCGAAACGTCGGGGAATTAACCTAAAAACGACGCCTGACAGGAGGAGGGGTGCAGTGTCAATGCTTCAGAAATCGCCTTCCATCTGTTTTAGTAGCCTCTTTCACTTTTTACCCAGACTGATTAATGTGACCGTGTGTGACCTGTTGTGTCTTGCTGTCTCCCGCAGAAAGGTGATTAATCACACAGACATACAATAACTGCTGATAATGACGCACAGTATAAACTTTCCCAACTTGCAGATTCACGTTATGAAATTTACAACAACCAACTGTAAAGCAACATTATTTAGCTCTGCATAAAAGCTAGGCTTTATGTGCATAAACGCTGGTTAGAGGTGGGTAAACAATATTTACAGGGGCATACAACGCTATTTCCGGAATTTCGGAGGTGCTTAAAAGGCGTTTACTTGCGTTTACGCACCACTACGTCCCTGGGGGAGAATGACAGAAATTACACATGAAAAAGAAAGTAATGTACGTGTGTGTGTGTGTGAGTGTGTGTGGCTATCCTGTCCTCATTTGCACTCAGGCTCAAGACACAGGTAGAGGGGACACAAGGTGCAGAGGACATAAATAAAGATCTCTACTAAATGCTCTAGAGTTTCAGCCCTGGAGGTATCCAATAAGGCAAAGATAAACAGGGATGCTGAAGTTTGAAATACTTTGATCTTGGTGACCATGAAGGACCACAAGGAGCACTGGTGGACTACACTGAGCTATCAGGCCCAGTCAGTCAATGACTGCGTTTACATGACCTTCAATATTCCAAAATATGAGGTTTATCCTAGTGTTGGTCATATTAGGGATAAGGTGTTTACATGAATGTCAACAGCAGGTCATATATCTCCAATGTCAAAGTCTTTTTGTCTTTATGTGAGGGTGTTTCAGTAGAAAAAAAAAAGTGAAATGTAAAAGTCACTCCATGCCTCTATCATTGGTAGAGTGCTCCGCTGTCTCTGGGCTCTTGATCACAAACTTGCTTACATGTTGAGGAGAGCAGGCGCCAAGGGTGCTAGTTTTGGAGCACGGGCAATTTCACACAGTATGAGGCACACTCCAGCTTTCATCTGAGTCCAGCTTAAAATAGCCTCTCCTCCCGCCTCCTCCCCCTCAAAGCACACAGCACAAGAGGGGGACTGTGGAGGTGCAAGACGACTATGAAATGATGCAACTACATCATGTCTTTAACTTATGCAGGTCATTTAGTACAAAATAACTACTCTCAGGTTTCAGAACAGTGAGGTCCTAAGTGGGTGTTATCATTTTGGAAAAGCTTTGCTAGCAGGTTAAATTTGCAACAATACATTCCCTACATTCTTCTGTAAGGCCTTCAGTCTTTGTCCAATAGTGAATATTCTATTGTGATAAAACAGCATTATAAGTGGTGTTATCATGCAGAAGGCCCCTCCCAACACACACACACACACACACACACACACACACACACACACACACACACATACACACACACATTATTTGTGGTGTTTGACATTGGTGTATAACATAAACTTTTTGTGGCCTTTCTCTTAGGTTTGAAGGAGAGCACCAGGATGCCACTGGCTGATTCCGCCCTTCTGACAGAGATAATGGATGAGGCCCGAAGACAAGTGGGCGTGGTCTTCCACCAGGACAGCCAATGACAGCTTTGTGTCTTCACTACTTCCTGGTGACTGAATAAAATTCCTTGGTGTGAAGCACACAGCCACTGTTATCAAGAGCCTAGTATCGTGTCCAGTGATAGGTGTGGAATGATGGGATTGTCCACTGCATGATTTGTGCTACTGCCAGTGCAGTATGTCTGAGAGGCTGCTTGAATAAATGTTTTTCAGTGTGTGTAAGCATGTGTAAAACTCCGTCTCTTTTAGAGCAGATTCTCAATGCACCCCTAAACAGATACACACTATCCTAATCACCTGAGTGACTTGAGTGCAGAGACACATAAACAGACGCCTGTCTAAAATATGTTATCTCCCTTAACAATGGGATTTTCTTTTCTGATTGGCAGATGCAGTAGGAACTGACTTTGTATAACTGGCTACCTTTGAAGTAGACCCGAAAAATCACCTTCCCATATCAATATGCTTATGAATAGTGACCATAACAACTGTTGTTCACACTGTACTTTCACGCTGTACTTTCCCCGTAGCTGTAATAGGTTATTTTCTGTAGTTCATGCACATGATTCCTAATTATAATGAAAGTTTTAGATAAAATTATATCCTAAATGCAAACGGGAGATAAGTAGGATAACGGCCTTCGAGGTGACCAGTCCGATGAAAATAATGACTCAGCGGAGTCAACTCCGCTCCGTGCTTTGCATAGCTCTTCGCTGCCAACTTGCCATCACTTCTATCAAACTGGTCACCTCATCGGTACCCTGCTTATCTCCCTTTTGTATTTTAATTCAAAATAGGATTCCACACCTGTCAATCCAAACATGCACTGGTCTCATGCTGGAGAAAAAGCCCTGCTGTAAATGAGCAAACATGAAGAATGACCTCAATTTCATGGAGGAACTCTGTTTACTCATGTCATTTCCATACTGACGTCAATCAGTAGCATACATACTAAATTACTTGACCCTGTAAATACTTATTTTTTAAAATTCCATATCATGAATAGGAATGAACAGTGAATTGTAATCCAACAGTAGTAAACTACATCCACTGTATAAAATAACTATAATTACTCCATGCAGTCATTTAGTTATTAAAAATTCCGACCTGTCCAGGTGACACTGTTTGTATATCTTCAGTGTGGTACCTCTCATTGTAAGGTACAGCATACAGACCAACCCCACACTGACTTCATCTGTACTTAGTCTTAAATTCAGCCCTTGGGACGAGTCTGATCTGAGCAAACGCTGCAATCAGGGCGATCATTAACATCACGGATGCCAGTGTCGCTCAGTAACCCTTTGTGGCATGTCTCCTCCATGTTTGGAAGACCTTCCACCTTTTTTGCGTTTCCTCTTAGAATAGCCTTCAAGTTAATCAGTAATAATGTCCTGGATGAAGGCCTTCAGTGGCTTGTGTGGACCAGGAGTGCACCTGATCACACTGGGTCATCTCCTTTTTTCATGTGTCATGAACACCACGTCACCTCCTTTTCGCAAATCTAAATCCGTTGATCTCAGCTGCCTTGGCATCCCTCGCCTGTTCCTGCTTACAGTCCCCCACAAACCAGTGTCCTGATCTGGAGTTGTGTAATAACTATCCATGTACACTTCATGCCCCTTCCCTAAGTATGGGGCCATCAGCTGATAGACAATCAGATGAGTGGCACCTAAATTATCAACCTCATCAACATTATGTCTAATGTACACGGACCATCCCAAAACATAGCCTGAGCGAGCTTCACTTAAAACAAAGGCTTTGAAGCCATATTTACTGGGCTTTCTTGGATTTCTTGTATTGTCTCAAGGCTGACCTTCCTTTGAAAGCTATTGTCATTTCATCCAGAGAGATGAATTTTGAACAGTACATCATGGCCCGGTTGACCCATCCCAATGTTCTCATTGTTGTTTGCAAAATGTCGGAAAAACAGGATTATTTCAAATCTGTTCCTAGACATTACATTGCCAAATCCAGGAGTGAATACTGGCCGGATTTCTGTCCAATAATCTTCAATGTCTGGCTTTTTGACCACTCTCATACACAGATGCAGGCACAGGAAGGCTTTTGTCTCTGAGATAGTGACATCAAACCCATCATGAAATCTAGATTTGGGTTGTAGCTTTTGAGAACTCCAAAACTGTTCACCTGTTATTTTCATTTGTGAGAAGATTCCAGAAATCTTCACCCAAAAACAGGAACAGGGAATCTGAAGGTTTGGCTTCTGTCAAATCTCTGTCTCCTTGATTACCTACAGGCTCATCAAAGCTCTTGATCCAGTCCTGTTACACTTCCTCATTTCTCAGATGAACTCAACTACCATCATCATCACTGCTTTTTCAGTCCTAGCTTGACTCCCCTGCAGCGCTTACCACGTCCACCAGCTCTTTTATGGACTGTGGACACTTTTGTCACATTGAATGACAGCACCATCTCCATGTAAAGGCACATCATGACAGTCATGGTCATTAAACGGCTGTTCATCATTTCCTGAAAGCAGATGCTCTCCTTCAGAATCACAATCACAATCAGCAAATACCAGAATCAAAACTTCATCATCCATCATATGTGCATACGTTTGAAATATTCTGATCTGAGATAATCTGACTTAATTTGACTCAACTGGAAAGTCAGTTGTGGCCCTTAGATTGTTACAACTGTACATAATATATATATATATACTTTAAATCAACTCCCCAGCATTTTTTTTTGTTCTTCTATACTTTTAAAGCTCTGACCTCCTTCATGATCAGCGTGAGTGTTCATGGACTGATTGTATCCTTTGTTTGTATACTGTTCTGAGTTCTGACCTCCTGCATGATCAGCATGTCATGATCAGCAAGAGTGTTCAAAGACTGTTTGTATCTCCTCATTAGAGTGAGTGTTCATTGACTGGTTGTACCTCCTCATTCGAGGATCTGAAGGTCTCTTTAAAGAAATGCCGTTGAGTCTTCAGTCTCAGAAGCTGTCTCTGGTCAGCCAGTAAAGCTAAATGAAGTCCTTCAGGGGAGCTGGGTACTACAGGACCAATGGGTGTAAATGGCTAGGGCCTGTAGTCTCATTAATGTCTTCTAGTCAAAGGCCTATAAGGACCACCACAGCAGGTGGAGTTTTCTGATAGGCTGATGTGAGATCCTTGTAGGTTATATTGAAATACAGCCTGGAGTTACTACATCTTGAGAGGCAAACATGACATCTGATTGCAAATTACTGAGACAGCATTCCTACAAATCGAAACAACATCCTCCTTGTCGGTGTGTTCCCCAGTGCTTTAGATCCATCCTACAGCTACCACTGACGCTCACAATGTGCTCCTGCTTCCATGTGGGTTTCCTGCAAAGACATCGATTCCATACTTCACAACATATCACTGCCCGCACGTCTAGTGCAGGCACAGCTCTGTTGCCACCGTTCACACCCACATTGATTTCCTGCAGACTGCTGTCACATGTAGACCTACAGCCTCATCTCATTTTCAAAGATGAGTCTGGGATGTTGGTTTCATGGGGGCTTCCAATAGTTAAGAGATGTTCTGGTAGCTTGATGCTAGCTACCTCATTTGTATGTCACAAATGCTTTTGCATAAAAAGCTTAGATTTGTACATGTAAATAAATAGTCATGCACATGCTAGTTCAGACTTACAGAAATATTTTCTGTGAACAGCAACATTTATTCCTTCCCTCAACCATTTGTAGCAGGACTGATTGATTGATTGATTGATTGATTGATTGACAGAGTTGGTATGAAGACACATCTCATGCTTCCATCCACACAAGCCATGATTAGATGTCTCTGGATCACTGCATTTACTGACAGCTATGTTGGCCCACTTTATGTTGTTTGTATCAAGGCCACACTTTCCAGGCCGAATTGTTGTGTTCCTTGTTGTCAGAAGCACAGGCTACCAAATGCCTGTGGAAGTGAGGCTTTCTCCGGGCACAGCTCTGAACTTGCATACAGAATAGCGGTGGCACTGAAAAAGCACCCAAGTCAAGTACCAATTAGCCATGAACTTGATTTGTATTTGGAAGCTACTGAATTTGCTGTATTATTCCTTACATAACAACAACAAAAAAAACAACAACAAAAAACAATACACATCCATCATATTTAGAACCTGCAGTAAATGCAATATTTTTGGGTCAAGAAAACAGAGCAGGCCCTAGCACCGTGTGTCAATTTAAAAAAATTCTCCATTGTGTCCTTGAGGGTTGGTCAGTAAAATCTGAGGGCAAAAGGCTGATTTTAGGAATGGTATACCACCCTAGAGTTAGAAAATAAATGATAACATTGCATTTGTGGCAGCTTGTTGTGTTTTATCGTCCTTTTAATACCAAATAAATAAATAGTAGACATTCCAATGGAACACAAAATGTTACCCTAAATGCAATGCTATCATTTATTTTGGGTCTGGCTAAGGGATTCGCCTACGAGTAATGCAACTCTACCAAACACAAAACTCTTCCACTACTCCTTAATTACTCTTAATCATCTGACTGCACTGTGGGTTGTTCTGATGCCTGTCACTATAATACATCTGAGATTCCTGTCCATTATTTTTCGCCTACACCCTCTCACTGGCGGACGATCTCCCTCGTGTGGCGAGTAATTGTAGAGCATTAGAAACTAGGTTACACGGCTAAACTCCGCCCTAGACTGCATGTATAGTCAGTCGATTCGCTGACGGCAATATGGCAACGAGGTGGGGGATTTGTGCCGCTGGACAGATCAGCCATGATTTCACCGTGGCTCTTAAGACACTCCCTCCAGAAGACCATCAGGTATAATCGCTTAAACAAACCAGAAATGGTAAAATCTCATAACACCACTCCTAAAATCTTGCCGCGTTAGTTAACACGGTTGCCAAACTACAGATGACACCACACCGCGCAAACTCAGCTACAGATCTGCCTATGCCTTGTTATAATGTAACACTACTTGTGATAACAATACCCATGGCCGAACAGTACATACGTAGTCTTACAAGTAAAAGACTTTTGGGTGTATGGCATTTTAGCGTTCCGATGACATGTGGTACACCAAGCCGACATTTTGCGCTCTCCGTGCCAAGTAGGTGCGATAGCCTACATTGTTCTTCACAGTGTAGTTAGATTGGAATCCATTAGATTTCCGCT
The DNA here is from genome assembly GCA_015244755.2 of Tenualosa ilisha. Taxonomy (NCBI): domain Eukaryota; kingdom Metazoa; phylum Chordata; class Actinopteri; order Clupeiformes; family Clupeidae; genus Tenualosa; species Tenualosa ilisha. The sequence continues at coordinate 104,790 of PYXC01000860.1, forward strand.
GACATCCCAATTGTTGATGTGTGGTTAAGTGGGTTAAAGCACATGCTTCCAATCTACAGTCTTTCTCTGGTGATCCGGGGATCGATTATTTTTGTCATTAAGAGCAGAAATTTGATGTTAGGCTCACACTTTCACTATAGTTCTGTGAAACCGATTGGGATATTGGTTCGACTAGATTATTTCATCAGACCTAGGCCTAGTCTTGGTTATAGCCATCTGTTTTATCTACACTATCGTTGGCAAAAAACAAGTTTATTGTCCCACAATGTATCACCGGCAGCTATCTTGACTACCTTTAACACTGATCTGAAACATGGCCAGTGTCACCCAAGACGAGAGGGAAATAGGCAATCCCTGCGCGGTCTTATGGAGGACTTTGCTTGTTTTTTTTCCCTTTTAGAGCTACAATCGATGCACAGGTGGCGTAAATCGGCAAGGCATCACTGCGCCCACCACCGACGAAAGGCAGTTCGTCTGATCTCTCTTCTCTGTGTTTTCGGCCCAATGGAAGAGTGACTTTGACTTTGAATTTGGCATGATATCGTCCCATAATGTTCAAGGAAATTTTCGTTTTGTTGCTGATGAGATGGTTGGGTTGCATTGTCCAAAGAAAAAAAAAGTTTTTGTCCTGAGATTGTGGAGGTGGTTTACGGCAGGAGTCTACAACCTTTTTGACCTGTAGTTCCAATAAGAAATGGTCTTCCTTTGGGTTACATAATTATGGCACACATTTCCAATATGAAAATATGTTTAATCCGTTCCACCTGAATGCAAAGCAGACGTTTAGGAACATGTTGATATACTTTTTTAAAAAGTAAAAAAATAAATAAATGGGTCATTCCATTATTCAAATTAATAATTCTACATGGCATGCGCGCTACATGCTGACATGCATAACGACAGTGCATCACTCATTTCGGGTCTGTGCAAATATGTTTTTTGTTATAGCCAAGTTACAAAACTAACAACATACTCAGTGCGTTTTAATCGTGCTTTTCTCATCTCTAACAGTCAGGAATTGGGTCCTCTGCCCTATAGTAGGCCTGCAGGAGTCTCTCTGCCCTTACAAATTACTGCAGTAAAGCAGAAAGCTTACTGAAAGGACCAAAAATGTTTTAACTGGCGGTGGCGGTTCTGTTCATGCAGACTACATTTCAAAAAAGCTCCTAGCAAAATATCAGTCATTTGGTCCGTTTTTGTTCCGTGAGGGGGTTTAAAGCCTTGATGAACACTTGTATGTTTGATTGACTTGTCTCAAAATGATGGTGAATGTTAGACAAATACAAACAAAACTTTTAAAATACAAGCACACAGCACTTCTACCCATAATATCCAAGAGCGATATGCCCGAAACACCAGGGCCTTTTTTTGTTATAACTGCTGCACAAAATGATGAACGATCTTTGGCGCAGCTGCTGCGTTGGGATTTGTCTGTGGCACGCCTTCCAGGGGTTGCCGACCCCTGATTTAGGGAGTCATAGAGGAAAGGGTAAAAGCTGAGTATTAACTGATCTCCAGTTATAGTTCAGAGCAGTTTGTTTCATATATCCAGGTGGTTGCCGTAGCAGCTGGTAGCTTCCCACGAGCACAAGAGTTTGCACAGAGACACAACATTCCACGTGCCTATGGAAGCTATGAGGACTTGGCTAAGGATACAGAGATCGGTGCGTATCATCGGTCACACTCCACATCTTTTGTCAGTTTTATGTGGTTAACACATTAGGCTTCAAAACCAAGACCTTGTTCCTTTGTTATGAACCTTCCTATCATAGAAATAGAACACTTTCCCATCTCTGCTAACTTTCATATTTGGGAGTGTGATTAAATGACAGATAGAGTAATGTCTTTGTCCTTCATCTAAGAAAAAGGGAAAATGAAATGATAAAAATCCTGAGCACACGCTTAGTGCATTCACATGCATCATGGTGTTATTTAGGTCTAGGCAATGAGACACATAACTTACACTGGCGTTTTAAGTGATGGTCTTTAATTTTGAACTGCTTTCAAAATAGTTTTTCTGGTGAGTTGAGTTGATATCTTTAGCGTTTGCCTCACCCGGAGCTTCTGACTGAGAGATCTTCTCCCCTCTGTCTCTGGCAGACGTGGTGTACGTCGGCACCATACACCCCCGTCATATGCAGGCAGGTGTGCTCTTCTTGAATGCCAAGAAGAACGTCCTGTGCGAGAAGCCTTTGGCTATGAACCTCAAGGAAGTCCAGGAGATGGTCGCTGCGGCAAAGTTCAACAACGTCTTTTTCATGGAGGTGAGCTGGCGGGATGTGTTTCAGATGTGTGAGTAGGTTTTGGAAATACAAATGGATAATTTGAATATCTGTGTTGTTTACAAATAATGTTAATCTGCTCAGCTGATACTGTGTTCATATGGAAAAAGTGTACCCCAGTGTGATTGTTCTCAGACAGTTCTTGAATTTTGATGACACAGTTCAGTATATTGCACTAAACCAGGTACATGATCACAGGTGCATCCAGGTGCTACATGTCTACCTGTTCTCAGAGGACACAAGTAAGTCGCTGAGTTGTTGTGTGTTGTGCACCCCACAGGCTGTGTGGACCCGGTTCTTCCCTGCCTCCCTGGAGATAAGCCGACTGCTGGCTCAAGGGGAGGTGGGCGAGGTGAAGATGGTGCGGGCGGATTTCGGGGTGCCCATTGCGCACATCCCCCGATCTGTAGAAAAGGAACTGGGTGGAGGAGCACTACTGGACATTGGGATCTACTGCCTTCAGTTTGTGCTCATGGTGTTCAATGGGGAGAAACCTGAGTGCATTCAAGCCACAGGGGTCTGTCTAGACACAGGTAAACTGTTGGCTTAGAGCTGTTCTCATGGTTGCACCGAAGGCAAGTGTTGTGTTGTACAGTGTTATTCCTATGTTGTCTTGAGATAAGAACCATGTCATAGAGACTGATCTTTACATTTTGAGTTATAGCCTACTGGCCACCATGGTCAAGTTTTAAGTTGAAGTTCTGAAGTTGTAGTTGCCTCTCTCTGTGTGTGTGTGTGTGTGTGTGTGTGTGTGTGTGTGTCTGATTGTGTGTTCTGCAGGGGTGGACGAGGCCATGGTGGTGACGCTGAAGTTTTCTCAGGGCAGGATGGCCGTCTGCCGGTGCACCCTAACAGCAGAGTTGCCCAACGATGCGGTCATCTCAGGCACCAAAGGCACCATCAAGGTGGGTCAATCAAAATCCAAATCACATTTGAGGTGCTTTATCAGCATAGTGTAGTGTGTACAGTATAACCAAAGCATTGCAGAGCACATGTAATGTATGCAAGTATGTCATGTGTATGCCATACACACGTGTGCTAAATAGACCAGGATTTATTTCTCTTGTTAGCCATGGAAGCGTCTCCTCGTCACTCGCTTGCAGGAATTCAGGGAGGACTCTAGTGATCTTAGTCAAGTACATTTCCATTTATGCATTTAGCAGAATTGATTTCCTAGGGGATAATATAAGTGTTTATCTATCTTTCTGTCTAATCTATCTATCTAATAACAATAACAACAGTAACATCCATCACGTGTGTGTATGTGCATATGTATCAGTGACCTTAAGAGTCTGTGCGTGTGTGCGTGTGTGTGTGTGTGTGTGTAAATGTGTATCTAGACAGTGCAAATTGTTCATCAGTGTCTTTGTTTCTGGCGTGAGCCCACAAGTGGAGTGGTGAGATGGAGGCAAATGGGCATTACACTCTGCAAGTGCACACTATAGCACACAACTGCAAATGGGCATTACACTCTGCAAGTGCACACTATAGCACACAACTACAAATGGGCATTACACTCTGCAAGTGCACACTATAGCACACAACTACAAGTGGACATTACACTCTGCAAGTGCACACTATAGCACACAACTACAAATGGGCATTACACTCTGCAAGTGCACACTATGGCACACAACTACAAGTGGACATTACACTCTGCAAGTGCACACTATAGCACACAACTACAAATGGGCATTACACTCTGCAAGTGCACACTATAGCACACAACTACAAGTGGACATTACACTCTGCAAGTGCACACTATAGCACACAACTACAAATGGGCATTACACTCTGCAAGTGCACCCTATAGCACACAACTACAAATGGGCATTACACTCTGCAAGTGCACACTATAACACACAGCCTCAGTGGGTTAGTCACTTTGCAAGTGCACACCATAGTATACAGCCACAATGGAGACTGACATGTTAAACTTGCACTATCAGACTTTCACAGCAGAGCCAGGAGAGGGGTGGGCCTGTTGTCTCCCAACAGACAAAACAATGTAAAAGGTCAGCCGTTTTTATTGCTTAGGTGTGATTTGACTACAGTTGACTACAGCTGCAAGCAAGAGGTTATCTTTTCGGAAAGGAGATTTCCTAATTACTTACTTAATTAGGAGAAGATATTTGTGGATTACAGCCTCTGGTGTGATTTAAAAATATCTGATAATTAGCCAGACTGAGAGAATGAGATTGCATGATAATCCTCTAATTAAACGTACTGGTCTGCTCTCAACAGGGCCAATGAAAGGATCATTTTGGAACTGATCATTGGATTGTTTGAAAATGTTTAAAGCAGCTTTACATTCACTGACTGTGTACTAATACAGCAGCCACACGTGATAGAATGTGACATCATAAGAGAGCTGGGCCAAAGCTAGCTGATCTGATGCTCCTGTGGATTCAACGAATTCCTAATATTGTGAATTGGAAATATGAGTTAAGAACACGTTCATTCATTTGATGTATTGCATCTTTTGCATGGATACAATGCAATGCAAGTCCAATGCAAGAATGCAATGAATCAATGCTTTTTGAAATATATTTGAAAGATATTATTGATGTTTGGCTTGGCGTTGGATGTCAGGTCCCTGAGCACATGTGGTGCCCCACGTCTCTGGTGGTGAATGGGAAGGAGACACAGTATCCTCTGCCTGAGCCCTACCTGCCCCTCAACTTCATCAACAGCACCGGCATGCGCTACGAGGCTGAGGAGGTGCGCCAGTGTCTGCTCAAAGGTACGGCTGCGTTAGCTGCCAGTGTCTGCTCAAAGGTACGGCTGCGTTAGCTGCCAGTGTCTGCTCAAAGGTACGGCTGCGTTAGCTGCCAGTGTCTGCCCAAAGGTACGGCTGCGTTAGCTGCCAGTGTCTGCTCAAAGGTACGGCTGCGTTAGCTGCCAGTGTCTGCTCAAAGGTACGGCTGCGTTAGCTGCCAGTGTCTGCCCAAAGGTACGGCTGCGTTAGCTGCCAGTGTCTGCCCAAAGGTACGGCTGCGTTAGCTGCCAGTGTCTGCTCAAAGGTACGGCTGCGTTAGCTGCCAGTGTCTGCTCAAAGGTACGGCTGCGTTAGCTGCCAGTGTCTGCTTAAAGGTACGGCTGCGTTAGCTGCCAGCGTCTGCCCAAAGGTACGGCTGCGTTAGCTGGCAGCGTCTGCCCAAAGGTATGCCTGATCTCAGACCACAGCACAGGAACAAATCACTTCTTAACTTCCTAATGTAAGTCTATTACATCAGTTCCCCATGCATGTGATGGTCCGTGGGGAAACTTCTGAATTTTCATGAAGCTTATTGAGCCTCGCCTTACCTTCCTTGCACTTCTGCTTGAGTATCTCCCTACAGTGCTAGTATGCATTTGATCCCATAGAGCTCGTTGTCTCAGGAAGCATTTTAACCTGTCCAATCAGTGAACAGAGGGAGGTGTTGTGAATGCAGTGCTAGAATGCTATCGGTCAAGGCAAGATCAGTCAGGGGCTGATCCAATCTTTTTAAACTTAAACCTCAAGCAAGCAATCAAATCTCACTACCGAATGTCCAGACCCTCTTTATGAAATGAAAGTGTAGAATGAGGGTCTGATTTTATTACCATGGTAATACGTCATGGTATTTTCTTCATATATAGGCCTATTACAGGCAATGCCTTTAGCCAGCCAGTAGTGTAGCTTCTTTTTAAACCACAAGAGGGAGCTCTGTGTCTGCTGGCGATGTAGGGTTATGAAAGGCCTTTGAAAAGACTTTCAACTGAGCATGCTCAGTACCTTTCAAATTTCATTTAATGGAGTATATTTTAGTTGTGCGTTGTCATGGCAATACTTCTTTGACTCAAATATTTTGTATCCTGGATAAATACGACTGCAGAGTTAAATTTGTGAGATTTTTTTTTTTTTTAGACACAATATTCCTAAAGTATATGCTGTTATGTTGTACTAGATAGACGACTGGTCTAGACTGATAGTAGCCCCCGTCTTTTGCAGGGATGAAGGAGAGTCAGCGCATGACACTGGCAGACTCAGCTCTGCTGGCTGAAATCATGGACGAGGCCAGGCGACAGGTGGGGGTCTCTTACAAGCAGGACAACCAGTGAACTTTATTATTACACACACACACACACAAGGTGTTACATTGCATAGTCCAATCAATAAATTTCCTCCATAAAGAAATAAAGAGGATGTTCACGCTGACCGGGCATGACCAGTAGTATGACTACATCACTGTAGAATATTCTTTTATTGTTGTTATAAATGTTTCTGTGGGGACTGCTTTAGATTGCTTACTCAGCTTGCATGCAGTGCTCCTGTTACATAAACCCCTGCTGCACCTGGTCATCAGGACTCTGAGTTGTCTTAATCTCTCCCTACTTGTGAGTGAGAGTTGTGCACTGACAGGCAAGTCTCAGCTTGCTGCTGTGCAAAGTGCATCAACTGGCTGCTCATCCAGAGGGCTTTTCAGCCCCCTCTCACCACCCCCTGCTTTCACATAGGTGGGAGAAGGACAGCTCTCCTTGGCCCTCATAGCCAGGACAACCAAAGCCCCAAATAGGGTGCTGCTTGGCTGCCCTCGTGGGCAACCTCTATCTGCGCTACCAAACCCCTGAGCATATTGCACAGACACAGCATGGACCCTCAGTCACATGGATGTACAACCATCTCTTGGGTGTGCAAACATGCCGAACAGAAAAAGCAGCATCTCTAACTAAAGCATGTGCTCACTGAAGAGACCCTTAACTAGTTTTAATTGTCAGATGCACTGAGGTCTCCTTACCCCTTCTAAGCCCCACCCCAACTCTTTACTAGTGTCCCACATTGTATGGACAAGGAACAGTTATGAAATCCTGACGAGTGGAAAAATACAGATGAGAGATGGAGAGAAAGCTGGGCAGGCAAGCGTGCAATATGACCGCCTCTTTGCAGTCCTCCTCTATCCAGGCTCTGTTACATGAGCAGCTCAGTATCAGGTTAGTATTCAGACCCCTGTAATAGTGAGGCCAGCTCTTTCAATCACTCCTCCCATTCATGACATTATTAAAACACATAGAATTGGAATTGATTCTAGACACAAACTGATGGTATTTTGAGGATATTAGCTGACTTGTATTATTCTGTAAAATTTGATATTAAAGCTGATTTTTTTCTGTGCGTACATTCGAGAGGGTTCCTATACAGTGCACAGACAGAAAGTTATCAAATACAGGTAGGAAGGGCTGAATGTGACCTATTGATAACGGTTACATTGGAGAACACAAGTTGGCACACTTTCCTCCCTAAACAAGATCCACAAGTTTGTTTTTGAGTGTGTATTAACATACAGCTATATCATCAGGTTGTTGACTTCCTGGACAATCAAGGCCAAGGCCAAGTTGTACTCTGACAGGAATACTGATATGGTCATAATTAATGACTAGACAGGAATATTGATGGTTGTAATTAATTACTGGTTATTAAGCAGTTTAGTCACTTTCAGCACCTGCTGGTGAGGATTTGGAAGAGCCTGGTCTTCTGGTGAGTCTGCTATTAACATTCTGATAAAGTCTGCTTCAACGTACATGTGTGATTTGTTGTCATTCAGAATCAACAAGCCAACCTCATTTGTGTTTTTGTTTACCAAAGGGAAAAGGAAAAGAGATGCTTGTCTTGTACGTGCACACATGATTTATTTTCATTCTACACCAACTTGCCAACCTGATTTTCCTCAGTGAGAAAAGGAAAAAAGATAAACAGTGATCAGGTGCTCATCAGCTTGTTTATTGACTGCAGTCCAGTTTGAGGACCGGACCGCTCAGCACACCAGAGTAATACACAGCATTAGTCTTACATATCCACAGACCTGAAACACTAGTCACACAACCAAAGAAGCAGGTGAACAGACGGATATAGATGCATACATTTGCTCGCTCGCTCCCACACACAGGCACGCACACACGCACGCACAGGCCTACGCACAAAGTGCCAACAAATATTATTGTCCAAGTTACCATTAGACAGAAGCATGATGGAGAACAATGTAGCAGAGCAGGAGAGAGGGCTGAGCTCTCCTGTCTCCCAGTGAAAGAGAAAACAAACAAACAAACAAACAAACAAACAACTCTCTGAAGTGCTGCAATACCCAACTCTGCCAGTGCTCAGCAGCCCTAGTGCATCCTACTTCATTTCCTCTGCTTCCTTTGGGGAGTATACTTTTAACACACACACACACACACACACACACACTTGTTCTAAACAAAGAACAACAGTAACTTCAGTTGAATAAAAACTAAAAACACAGGCAGCCAATTTTACATTTCTCTTTAGTTAGAAAAAAAAACAGTTTAGTAGCAACTGGTTGCCTTGCCAACGACGAAAAACAAACAAAAAAAAAAGAAAGAGAAAGAAATGATGTCACCATTTCAACAAAGTCAAGTATAATACAAGGTGTAACGTCTACAGCAGGTTAGGAGACTGCAACACACACACACACACACACACACAGCAGAAGCACATAGAGAACACAAAACAGAGACCTATGCTGGCCTGGGGGACAGAGGGGGACAGAGGGGGCAGGGGGAGGGGGGCATCCCTGGGCTGGCTGTCTGGGTGTGGAGGTGGGTTTGCCACGGACTGGAGTGTTCTAGAAAAAGCCACTGTTTTTGTTCGTTTGGTAGGTGGTAGGTTGTGTTCAGTAACCAGCTTCTCTTGTGGGCCCATTCTTACTTAACACGAACGAACGTCACCAAACAGTGCAAGGGGCAAAGGTCATGGGGTCACAGAGGGAGTGCATGCACACGGTCCAGACAGTAGCACTTTCAGTCAGGTTGTATATGCTGGCTTCTTGCGTGGACAAATAAGACGGAGAGCGGAGAGGAATGGAGAACTCTCTAGAACGGAATGGAGATGGGGAATGTGGGGAAACACATCGTCTGGTCTAGTCTGGTCTGGAGAGCACTGGTGTGGTTTTTGTTGTGCATTTCCTTTTTTTTTTTTAAGTCAAGCTGAAAAAACTGGCCCTCAAGTGAAATAAGCAGAAGAGGAGGAAGAGGTTGCTTTAGCCTTGGTGTTCCTACACGACTACACTGGAGCAGAATGGGCCTACGGGAGCAACGGTGGTGGTGCAGAGACCGCAAACTGATGCCGCTAAGGTGACAATCAGTGGGGTCGCAGGGGGCGGAGGGGTGAAAAGGTCGGGGGAGGGAAAGTGAGACGGTATGGCGGGGTAGTCCCGGGGGGGAGAGGGCGTAGTTTAGGGCACCAGGACCACACGCATGGTGTTGGTGTACCCAGAGCCGGGACGCCAGCCGGTGAGGATGATGACGGCATCGTTGGTCTTGAAGAAGCCTCGGGCCTTGCCTGCGTATGACACGGCACAAGTGAGAATGGCGGCTTCGTGAACCACAATAACAATCGTTCATTTACCGGTGTAAGTTCTCCATCAAATCTGATTAAATCTGATGTGACTACAAAAATCACTGCGAAAAATGATTGAACCTGACAAAAACTAGGTTTTGAAACGTACCCATTTCCATGGCGAAGTTGACGCGCATGTCGACGTCCTCTGCCCAGACATCGTGGGCAGGCTGGTTATAGAAGACAGGGAAGATGCCACGGTACAGGTGGCACTGTCGTGCTGTCTGATCGTTACGTGTCACCGCAATGATAGGGGCACGGGGGCGGTACCTGGAGATGAGCTGGGCAGACCTGCAAACAGGTGAGGGGGGAGGGGTTATTAAGATCCTCACATACTACATAAACATTGAGGAGCTAACGGCTTCTCTCAACCAAAGTCAAAACTAAACCAAAAGGAGATGATGTGTACTCAATTAGTTTCATGGCCCAATGACTCAGAACAGTCGATCTGTATCTGCAGTCTAACAGACGGATATCAGATAGATATCACACTGTGACTTGCTTAACTTAACTTCAAGAATTTCATGAATCTCGTACAAATCAGTTTAATAAATCTTCTTTGTTTTGTTTTTGTTTTGTTATTAAGCGACCCTGAGTAGCTTGAATGCGCTATAAAACCCCATGTTATTATTTATCTAGGTCATTCTTTACTTAAAAGCAGAAGTCATGTTCTTGTTGCGCTACAGTTGCAGCATGCTAATCAACACCACAGAGATGCTTAGCAGATTCCAACTGCATTCAAAATTATGTTCAAAGTAATGGCTCATGCTTCACCTATGCTTCACCCACAACCACAGTTATCGTCACGGACACACACACACACACACACACACACACACACACACAGACACCAACAAACAGGGAGAATTTCACCATGCTGGGTTCAAATGATCATGAGTGTATTCATTTAGAAAGTCATGATAATTTAGTTAGTTATTATCATTCTTTGGATATTTACAAACAATGATTGCTGTTTGAAAATCACTTTGACAATAAAGAGTAGAGTTACTTGATTGATCCCGAAGGAAATTAAGGACTATCACAATAAGAGGTGTTTCATTTACACATTCTAGGAAAAAAATACTCTGATTTCTGAAAAAATGATTTCTAAAAATCTGATCAATCATTAATCAGAGTCAAACCTTCACCTGAACCCAGCAACTGGAGTCACATCACAGGGGTCAGAGGTGAGATCAGAAGCGTAAAGCACCTTACCGTCAGCTACCATCATCACCTGAGCTTGGTGCGATGCCCATTAAACTCGTCCCAACAATGTGCCCAGCAGCGCAAAGCAGCGCAAAGCAGCTGCACAGAACAGCTATGTGCCCGCGTGCCCATGGCCCTGTGCCCTTGGCATAGGGTCCCTTTGCTTGGCACCCCTACTTACCCATGGCTGGCGTGTGCCCGTCACCGTGGTGGTGTCGTGCCCGTCTTACCTGCCCGTCTTGGTAAGGACGATGATGGCGCTGGCGCAGCACTTGAAGGAGGACTCCACGGCGCCGATGGCGACGGCCTCGGTGGGGTCGCGGGTCAGCTGGCTAGAGCGCCGCAGCTCCTCGAACAGCTGACGGTGGAACATGGCGGCCTCTGCCTCTCGGGCGATCTACACGCCACCACCGCCACCAGCCAACCCATAAGTACACCAAGGCAGGAGAGAAGACAGCGCCACCCGCAGGCGGGGGGGATAAGGGGGTGAAAGGGTTACACTCAGGACTCAGTCACACCATCTCACACACTTGCAGAGAGGCAGAGCTGAAGACTGTGGCTCAAGGTCCACGGCAAATGTTGATAGTAGGCCATTTGAGAGCTACATCACATGATGGCCACACAACCCCTCCACCTCCATCAACAGGGGTCTATAACTTTCCAAACAACTAAAATGAATAAAAAAAGTAGAATTATGCTGACACTCTGAATAAAGAGAGTTTTTATTCTTACTTCAGACTTCTAAGATTAAGACAGCCATTCCTCAACATTTGCCGCTCCATAGAGTCACACAGATGTCCAGCTCGACTCCCCACCTTCCTTCCACTCTCCCTACACTCCCTGCATGGAACGGAACCTTCCGGAAGCCGAAGCTCCCTCCCCCGGACACTCAAGGGCAGCCCTGTCCTTCTGGAACATGCCCCTTCCTCAATCTCACCTGCCGGAGCCGGTGAGCACTATGATGGCCGAGGCCAGGATCTTAAAGGAGGCTTCTACGGCGCCGATGGCGATGGCCTCGGCCGTGTCGCTGCAGTGGGGGGTGCAGCGCCGCAGGTCCTCAAAGATCTGGCGGTGGAACATGGCCGCCTCAGCCTCGCGAGCGATCTGGTGCGGTTAGCGATCAGCCGGGGGAGGGGGGTTAGGGGGGGGGCAAAAACCATGAGGCAGGGGGGCAGACATGACCACAGGCAAGGAAGAGAGGAGCACGCAGTAATGATCACAAAAAGACAGAAGTGGAGAGACACACAGATGGAGAGAAAGGCATGAGGACAACACACACATACAAGACAAACAGGAAAATGAATGCAGACAAAACAGTAAAATAACCAGAGAGGGAGGGAGAGAGGGAGAGAGAGAGAGAGAAAGAGATGAAAGAGTGGACAAATAAACACATTGTCAAAACAGAAGGTGAAGACAAGGGTAAGCAGGGAAAGGAATGATGGAGGGAAAAGGACAAGAATGGAAGAAGAGATAAAAAGCGTGGGCAGATTATTAGTTTTCAAAGCAGTTAGTGAGGTCAAAAACACACACATACACACACGCACGCACAAGTTAACATGTTATAAACACATTAGATGGGTACTTTCATCACAACTTTTCAGTCCCAACTCGGGTGTTTCAGAACACAAATATCATTGCAATGCAACTCAGCCCAGGCTGGAGCACTGGGACTGGACATGTACAACATAGCGTTCATGAACACACGTCTGCCACTCAACTCAGCCCAGGCGAGAGCATTGGAACAGGATATGTCAGTCTTGCGCTACACTGGATGCGTTACGTTAAGTCAAAGTATATCTAAAAGACTGGTCTAGTTCTTTTAGAAGTGTTACGATTAGTCAAGTCAAAGTATATCTAAAAGACTTGTCTAGTGTTTTAGAATGCTTGCTACACTGTCACATCTGGTGTAGCCAGTTCCATTGATTACATTGGAAGCTAATTGTTATGGTAGATGTGTCTTTGACTTAACGCATCAGTAGCGTATCCAGTGTGGCCTTCCTGTTAAACGCAGCGTTGAACACTTACAGTATCTGCCACTCCACTGGCAGACAATTTGATACAGCTTACCCACTCACTCCGGTTTAATGGTAGTCAAGGTTAACGCATGGCATCAACACATGTTCCCAGGTGTGAAAGTGTGTGTGTGTGTGTGTGTGGTGTGTGTGTGTGTGTGTGTGTGTGTGTGTATATAAAGGTGCCCTGCCAAACAAAACCGGTTTCACCTTTTGTCTTTGAAAGGTCTTGAGAGGTCTATGCGGATTTGAGTTATATAATGCATGAGATCAATTCAAAGAAGCGAAGTCAATTTCACAAAGCATTACCCAAACCCTGAGCCATTGCCAATCCATGCTCTCCTGTGTTTGATTAGCGCCCCACATACTCCTAACTATGCCAGATCACTGGATTTTCGAGAAATAATGATAACAGGCAGAACAGCAACGTCTTGGTTTTAGTTTATGCTGAATAACAAGTTAGGGTTAGGGTGGGGACAAACAGATGCAGTGAAATTGTGGAGTCCATTATTATTTCTGTGTCCAGCACATTTTGAAAAGAATGAAAGAACTTTGGTGAGTTTTAACCCTAGGTTGTAACTGTAACCGCTGAATAATGAATAAGTCATCTGGTTATGTTGGCTATTCTGAAACCAGTTGGTGAGTTGTCTGTAAACAATCTCCAAGCAATTGCTACATTAATTAATAAACTCATGTAAATATTTACTCAACGTGCCCTGCAACACTCACATGCATAGCAGCGAATCAGCACAGCTGATAACCATAGGCTGAAAATCAAGGCACTTTTCTCTAAGGCTATTTGAATAGGTTGCATAGGGCCCTGTTAAGGTCTCTGTGGACTGATCTTTGGAGACCTCAGAGAACAATTTGAAATACTATATATATGTAGGGCAGGGCACCTTTAAGGATGGCAAAAAGAAACAGAGAGACAGAAAAGCGAGGAAAAGCCTCTTTGAAAAAGACAGAAGAGTGCACACATTAAGAGCCCCATAAAGATAGCCTAGCCTAGCCTAGCCTAGCCCTTTATCTGACTTGAGTTGGGGCCCGAGAAAGAGACAGAACACAGTAGCAGATGGTATTGGAGCAAGTGTTAGCAGTAGCAGATAGCACTAGAGCAAGTGTTAGTCTAGCAGAGGCTATTAGGAGCTATATTCAGCCTCAGGCACTTAGTGACTTAGTGAGTCTGTGGTCTGCGATAGGTTAGCTAGTGCAGGGAGTGTATAAGAGCACAACAGACACAGCAGTGCAAAGAGCGAAGCAGCTGCCCCCCCACCACACATCTCACTACTACTCTTGGTGGGGCAAAAGTGCTGTGTGGGGGCAAGAGGGTCAGCGAGGGCCAATGCAGTAGTCAGTCAAATGGACGCGTGAGATGCGTTAGCCATAAAGTGTTGACTACAGGCTATTAGACTGAAAGAAAACCATGCACTTTCTGGCGGTAATTGAACACGACTGTCCGTGACTGACGTGGAGCTTCAGGTTCAGACTTGGTTAGGTTGAGGCCAAATGTGGGCTGCCAGACCAGCGGAGAAGCACTGAGCATGTGGCAACATGAGCACTGTAGTTTATGCAGATAACTGCGTCATGCTGCACTCCTGCGAGAGGAGCGAGGGGACGTGGAGCGTGGAGGAGAAGGAGGAGAAGGAGGAGGAGGAGGAGTGGAAGGTTGGCTTATCAAATTCTGGCAAGAGAAAGGCTGGCCTTGGCACAGGGGTGCCGCTCAAGAAGGGCATTCACTGCTTCAATGCCACCCTTTGTGTAAAGCTGCTATCTAAGACTGCCCTTATACAGTCTAGGCAGGTCATAATAACAGCCTCCACTTAACCCTCTTGTTTACAACACAATAATACAAGCACTCCAAATAAAACTTTGAAAGGAACAATAAAAAAAACAACCAGGTGAAGGGATGAACTTTTGACCCGAGTATCCCAGCAATCTTGAGCGTGACATGATGTGACTATCATTTTATGATGTCAGAGCTCCAGGTCAAGATTGTAAGAAATAAGATTATTCACACTGCTAACACTAGCTGCTAACACACATACTGTGCACGATGTGAGACCTGGATCTGAATGTCTAAAGAAGGCCTTATGACCAAAACATCATCTCAGAAAATATGCCTCTGGATCCAGAGTGTGTGCAATATTGACTTCTTATTCATTTAAAGCAATCCTGCACATGAACTTCAGCTGCTCATAATTTCAAATGTTTAATTTGAGAATTCCCAATACTCCTACAGAGGCATTTCTATCACACAGTGGCGATGCAATGACCAGCAGCAATCACTAGGGGGAGTGCTCACTCACCTTGTGCTGTGTGCGCACAGCCTCCAGGGGGTAGTCTCCCTTGGCTGTCTCTCCACTCAGCATAATGCAGTCAGCACCGTCGAGCACGGCGTTGGCAACGTCGCTGCCCTCCGCGCGTGTCGGGCGAGGCTTCTTGATCATGCTCTCAAGCATCTGCAGGACACGTAAAGGTTACGTTAGGAAGTTACGCTGTAGTGGAAACTGAACTATAAAGAGGTACCTTACTGTCCAACCAAACTGAGGTATCAGCGCACTGTGACAATGCAGGAAATGCTTTTTTAGGTGACAAGCAGAAGTATTGACATATTTACTGTACGAAAAGACATTACAGGTAGGCAGCACGGCATCCCCACTCACTCTCCCACTCTCCCACTAATAAATACAGCACAAACGGCATCACGAGACATGATCACATGACTGCTTCACTGCACACCTGTGTTGCGCAGGTGATTGGCTTGCCAGCTCTGTTGCAGCGGCCAATCATCATCTTCTGAGCCAGGAAGACTTTCTCTGTGGGGATCTCGATTCCCAGGTCACCACGGGCAACCATGATGCCATCGCTGGCCTCCATGATCTCGTCAAACCTGCATTAACGACACGGGAGTGAATGTCACCTTCAACACAACACTGTCTAAACACATTAAAATGCATTTTAGTGATACAGAACCAGCATACACATGTTTCACATCATGCAGATTAATGTCAAGCAATTGATACAAAAAGAGCCTTTAGTCAGTCAAAAATATACACGTGCATTTGCACGGTCAGACCACAAATCACGCAAGTCTCAAACACACACACGCGGTTCCTAACCTGCGGACACCCTCGTGGTTCTCCAGCTTGCTGATGATCTTGATGTTCTTGCCCTTCTCACCCAGTACGGCCCTGACGGCGTGCACATCCGCTGCCTTGCGGATGAAGGAGGCGAAGACCATGTCCACGCCCATCTCCACGCCGAACTGCAGGTCCTTGACGTCCTTGTCAGACACAGCGGGCAGGTCCACCGCGGCGCCGGGCAAGTTCACACCCTTCTTACTGCCCAGAGTGCCACCGTTCTCGATCTCGCACATCAGGTGGTCAGAGCCTGACAGAGAGGAAAACAAGCAGAAACATGGAGATTAAAAACACAGAGACACAAGACCAGACCAGTTCCCCCTCGTAAACTAAACATGGAGATTAAAAACACAAAGAGACACAAGACCAGACCAGTTCCCCCTCATGAACTAAACTTAGTCTGACAACAGACAGAACGAAACAAGCAGAAACAAGATCAAAACACATGCAAGACCAGGGGTGGGTGGCCAACGAAGGTGTGAACTTGGTGCACAACTTTGCTGGTTGCAATGCAATTGCCTATTGCTACAACCCCCAACTATGGTGCTATAGTGCGATCTTTGCAATAAGTGGACAGGCTACTTGTGGAATGGAGATCAGCACAAGATTCTTTGCTATTGACAGTGATCATTAATGGTTTGCAGTAGACATATAAAGAAAGTCAACTGGCACACACCCTTTTACATCATATGTTGTCAAGTGACACTTGCTAGCTGAACTATACAGTTAATTTCCCCATTTCATTCGTTATAAAAATGACAAATCGGTTAAGAAATGAACAAGCTAGGTCGCTAATATTCTAAGCCCAAAACGTAGTAGTATATATTTATATGTACAGAATTATGTATAGAATTTGCCAATATCACTGTTTTGTAGGGCTTACAATACAATATTCTATCAAATGAAAACATGAATGCATGAAGACCATTAACTACAACATTCAGAACTCCCCTTTAATGTGTGGAAACTGACTGATAGTGATGAAACAAACACACACCCTCACACACACAATCCAGTCATGCCTCCACTCCACTCACCGATCTCCTTGACCTGGAGTGAGATGAGGCCATCGTCGATGTACACCTTGCTGCCAATCTCCACCACCTTAGTGATGTTCTTGTAGTCCAGCCACAGGGTCTCCTCATCGCAGTTCTCCATGTAAGCGTCGTCCAGGGTCACCTTGATCATGTTCCCCTTCTTCAACTCCACCTCAGCCGTGCCGCTCTGGAAGATTGGGGGGGGGGGGGGGCATCAGCGATCAATATGTCTTATTGATACACAGCATTATCACAAGACTATAAGATAAACAAATTATCAAAAAAGGACATAAAAGGAATTACTAGTATTCATGTAAAAGTTGACACTTTCATTGTAATTCAGCAGAAAAAGCTTCCACCTTAAAACAAATAAATATTAAATAAACTCTAAGTGGTAACAAACATGCCATACTGTATGCAACTGACTGGTAAGATCACTCCTTGTGGTCCACTGTCCACATGGACATAATAGCAGAGCGTGTGTGTATGTGTGTGTGTGTGTGTGAGTGTGTGTGTGTGCGTCCTTACTCCTTTGATGAGTCCGGTCCTGATCTCTGGCCCTTTGGTATCCAGGGCGATGGCGACGGGTCGGTAATGGATGCTGCCGGGTCCAAAGCTCTCGCAGGCCTCGCGCACGTTCCTCATGGTCTCTCCGTGGTACTACAGCACACAGGACACACACATGCAGAGATTTATAACACACACACGTCCACTTGCTTTTGAAAATCAACTCTGAAAGATCCACTCTAAAAGGGTTTATTCACATCTGACCAGGGGACACAGCAGTGTAAGGAACGAACAGAGCAATGTGGTCCAGCAGCTCCCCCCATCTGACTGCTACTCTGGTGGGGGCAGAGATGCCCCTGAACGACCACCAGTGCTCACAGCAGCAGAACACTGGAAGAGTCCTTTGGTTCCATTTGAACCAATTCAAGTCCACGTCCTTGCTTGACTGTTCTACTAGAATCTTTTAATTAGCGCCCCCTACAGAAGCTGCAGCAGACTTTGGAGTAAAGGCCTATCTGGGTCCCATGACAGACGTGATGCACTACCTGCATACTAGCACTTTATCAGCTAGTGGTGGGTTATAAAACAGGGTGATGTGGGGAGGACACACACACACACACACACACACACACACACACACACACCATGGCATCAAGGCCAGGGTCATAAATGAGAGGATGGCAGGTTGATATCTTCAGTCAGGGGGTAGACATGCAGTACAGATGTCATTGGGCTTCTTGGAACATGTTCCATTCTGCAGGGTGGGCCACGGAAGGTTCAGGATTCATGCGATTCTACAGGACTAGCCTGACTATATCGGTGTAGCACCAGCGCACAATGTTACTGATGATGATTCAGCACTATGCCTGGATCGCCTCGGAGACAATGGAGCCAGACCAGTAGACAAACCAGTTCAATCAGCCCACAGTGGGAGTGGCTGAGAGTGATGACGTTCTGCTTAAGTGCTGGGTTTGAAAGAGTCAAAGCCACAGCATAACATACTGTCCATCATGACCAAACATTAGCAAGTGATTGAAGTCCGCCCCAAATGTTCTAAAGTTCAATCAAATTGTCCACCCACCAGAACGTAAACATTGCTACGGGACGTCTATATTTCCTTTTGGATCATTAAAACATCTATCTAACAACGCATCTATCTACACATGTCTGTCCCTATGATGAGGTCCCAGACTGTGATGTCTGGTCTACCGGGCTACAGGGCTCAAATATTGACACACAGCTCTGGGCTTTATTAATTTGGGCCTAACCACTGCTTCAAATGTTACACATGAGCGTATTAGGAAATCATTTGCAGTCTGCAAGGCCAGGAGTGAGTCAGCGAGCTCTGTTCAAGGTTAAGAGATCAAGCCGCTAGATTCTCTTGGCAAGTGACAGAGGTAGATTACACCTTAGAGACGCACTTCCACCTAGTCCACTCCAGATCAACATGGACATAACAATCTCTTGCACTGGATGTGGGTTACTATTGTGTTGGGTTCAAAAGTATATTTAGAAGCACAAACACAGAGAGATGGCGCCACAAAACCACTGGCTGCACGTCGAGCAAGAGCAACAAAACCACCTCAGTGTTTGTGTTCATGTCCCCAAACCACATGTTGACAACACTGCGAGTAGTCTGGAGCTGGTGTGGGTCGACGTCTCGGGCCTCAGGCTAATGAAATGGTAACCAGAGCAACGAGCTGGTCAGGAGAGACCTCAGTTTGCTGACTGGCTCACTGGGTCCCAGAGCTGGCTTCACGCTATGGCAGAGGTCATTTGGGTCCTACTATAAATAGCACTGAGGGTCAATGCCTAAGATCCTGCCTGTGGAAACATTTTGTCTGGTTATGCAACAGAACCAGCAGAAGAGGTGCGTGAAGTTGGTTAAAGCACAGCACAAGTCAGGGCTGTGTAGTGGGTTGGCAAAACATCAGCCAGCCATCAAACCTACTATATAAATCATGCAGAGTGATGACAGTAGTGTATGCAGATTATTCTATGCTGGGCATTACTGCAGCGTAAACTGCTGTGGGGTCGTTAGGGATTAACCTCCATAACTTAATCTCTTTTAAGGTGGTTCATGAATCGAACACAGGCAAAGAGAGAACATTATGTAGTGCAGAATGTAGAATGGTAAGTAAGTGTCTGCAAAACTTTGGAGAATGCAGGGGTGAATACATTTGCATGACAAAAGAAAGTGGAGATGCTGTGTGTGCGCTTGAGTGTGTTTGAGAGAAAGTGTGTGTGTGGAAGAGAGAGAGAGAGAGAGAGAATGCGTGTGTGTGAGCGCTTGAATGTGTTTGAGAGAAAGTGTGTGTGTGTGTGGGAGAGAGAGAGAGAGTATGCGCACGTGTGTGTGTGTGTGTGTGTGTAAAAGAGAAAGAGAGGAGCGAGAGAGAGAACTGTCACTATCTCTGCCAGCCTGTCTTGTTGACCCCAACAGCAGTAAAGTCTCTTAGCAGAGAGAGTGAGATACAGCCAAGAGCTGCTGCCTGCAGATAGTGAAGTATTTATAGTGGCAGACACTCGTTTAGATTAGGTTCGGTCTGCCTGGTCACAGAACACGCACACATACACACACACACACACACACACACACAACCTTTGATCCCCACACAACAACTGTCAGTGTATAGCAACGAGTGATGAAATAAAACCATTATGAATCCATTACCACGGCACTCCAGAAGGTTCTTTTGCAGTAGCCCACTGGGCCATTCTTACTGGCATGCATTAATTAATCGTGGATGAGCACAAGTGTGTGTATGTGTGCTTGTGAGGTCTTTTGGGATCAAGACAAGTTTGTGAATTAGCATCTGTGTTTCTGCCTACACACGTATACACGTTTGTGTGTGTGTGTGTGTGTGTGTCTCACCTCATGGGAACCATGGGAGAAGTTCATGCGGGCGATGTTCATGCCAGACTTGATCATCTCTTTGAGCGTCTCCACAGAGCGAGAAACTGGCCCTATAGACACAGAGAGGACAGGAAACGTTAGGACAGAGAGAGAGACCGGCCCCTATGATGGACTGAGAGAGAGAGACACCGGCCCCTGTGGACTGAGAGAGAGAGACACTGGCCCCTGTGGACTGAGAGAGAGACATGATGGACTGAGTCATACGTGCCGCATGTCCTCCTATGATGCATAACATCACACATTATTTCAGGGATTCTTGTGAGTTGTGATATGACACCACTCCCTCTGAGGGTTCTTACTGGCCATCTTGGTAGGATGATCTGTTGAAAGCTGTGATAAAATCAACCCGGTGATGAATGTTATAAATGTTAGTAGTGTAGATCCTGCGGTTCCTTTTCCCAAGCACAGACTTCGGTCTCTCCAACAGGAACAACAAGAACAGTGATGAGTGCTTAGCGTTTTATTGGTGCTGGAATAATTGTCACGCCTAGTTGATGTTCTGGAAAGAAAACGCTGTCCTGATTCAAGCCCGGCACTGTGGTTAAGAAGCTGTCCTGATTCAAGCCTGGCGCTGTGGTTAAGAAGCTGGTATTTCTGTGACAATCCAGATGTGCTAATTGTTGGATTCTGGAGGAGCTCAGTCCAGTGGCAACTGATGGTCACAAAAATAGGGGAGGACGGGGGTAAAGTGGTCAGGTGGGTGAATGAGCGGGTAAATGTAAGAAGAAGGGTGGATTGCTGAGAGAGAGAGAAAATTACCAAACCTCAAAGGTGTCTTGGTGCTTGCTCTTAGGGGGACTGTGTTAAATAAAATGTATTTGTTTTTTAAGGACATGTCAAGGAAATACCATACAGTGCAATGAGTGGTTTGTTTGTGGTAATGTCAGCTGTCTTTGGTGCTTTACACTGCAATATTGTGCAAGTGGCATAATGATTTTGAAACACCAGAAGACTGCAACTGCTCTGCAACCTCCCTATAGTTGCCCTTGTCATCTGAATTTGGCCTTTCATAACGTCCGCTAAATGCCAGCTCCTGCATGCCCAAATACGCCGTAGCATCAATCAAATGCTTTAGTGTATCCCTATTACGACGCACTTTAGCATTGTGCTGTGCCACTTGCAACCGGTACCCACATCCACAAGTTGATCAACTGGCACACTACCTAGCAATTTTACGCAAATAAATTTTGAACTGACCCGCCTCCCTTTTTGCCATTGACGCACACACACACACACACACACACACACAAGGGTGCGTTTTCTTGCCCCAGTGGGTTTACCCATGGTGCAGATGATGCCTGTTTTGCAGGTGGTGGTGGGCTCTGGGTCGATGTTGAGCAGCCACATGTTTGTGTGTGTGTGTGTGTGTGTGTGTGTGTGTGTGTGTTGTCTTGGCCCAGTGTAACCTACCGATGGTGCAGATGATGCCAGTGTTGCGGGCTGTGGTGGGCTCGGAGTCGATGTCCAGCAGACACATGTGCTCCAGGAAGGTATCGGCCATGGCGGCGTTGAGCTGCTGTGTCTGAATGAAGGCAGAGCCCATGTCTTGTGCCTTGGTGTTGGGCATGGTGGGTGCTACTGGTGCAGTGGGTGCTGTCCTGCAGAGACAGGGAGAGAGGGAGGACAGAGGAGGAGAGAAGAATGGGAGGAATGGGAGAGTAAGAGAAGATCAGGAGGGATGAGAGAAAGGATGGCGTGATAGAAAGCAGGAGGAGAGGAGGAAAGAAAAGCAGATAGAAAAGGAGAAGGGGTGAACAAGAGGGTGTGAGAATTGAGGAAGCGTATAGTTGTAGCAGAATGGAAGGAAGGAGAAGAAAAAAGAAAGAAAAAAACAACATTGAGAAATGTTTTACAAACTTTTTGTTTAATCCCCGCCCCAGAGATGGCAGTACTCAGCACACTTCCTGTCCCGGTATGACCCCTTGAGTATTTAGTAGACAGACATCAGTTCTTCCTGCCCGCATGCCAACCACCCACACCCAGCCAAGCTAAGCAAAGTTTATCATTAACGCTGCGGCTCAAAATCTTGTAAAACAAGACTATACTTCTAAATGAGGCCACACACACATAGGCAGAGAAAGTAGCAGTAATCAGGCATGGCAACAATCACTATGAGGTGGCCTACCTAGCCTACTCCATAAGACAGGGCACACAATCTGAGCAGGGCACACAACCTAGCCTACTCCACAGGGCAGGGCGCACAACCTGAGTAGGGCACACAACCTAACCTACTCCACAAGGCAGGGCACACAACCTAGCCTACTCCACAGGGCAGAGCACACAACCTGAGTAGGGCACACAACCTAGTCTACTCCAAAGGGCACATCCGTGTCGGGAAGGCGTTTGCAGGCAAGCAGGATGTGAGGCAACAGAGCCATTTTATTTCCACACTTCCAATCTCAGACCTCTCACATGGAGACTTCTAGAAGGTGAGTGGACTCCCAAGTTACTCAGAACCATTTTTCAGATGAAATGTGAATTCAGAGTGAAAGTGGGTGGGTGGGGAAAATGTACACACACACACACACACACAGTACACCCTGTTCTTCCCCTCTTCTCTTCTCTCACACCCGTCCAGGCCCCCATGAGTCACCCATAGCAACCGAGCCACGCGGCCAAGTGCTCTGGCAGCCTCACACACCAGGAATTTGAGCTACTTGGTGAAAGCATGCATCACTCCATCTATACCTCTCTCTCTCTCTCTCTCATACTCTCTCACCCTCTCTCTCACTCCCAGTTAGATTTCAATGTGCTTGATTGGCATACCAAATAGAAACAATTGCACTCTCTCTCTCTTTTTTTGTGTACACACACACACACACACACACACACAGACTGGCAAAAGAGTGAGTCTCTCTCTCTCTCTCTCTCTGGAGAGACACTACTGCCCTTATGCTGAACCGTCAGGTAGAGTTAGCACCAAGTCATCAGCTTCCATACGATCCCACCCTGCACGCCTAACAGACAATCAGTGTTTATGGCAGCAGTTGGCTTACAGGGGCAGCTAGGCAAACAGCAGATAGCCTAGAAGATAAGAGGAGAGATAAGACAGACACAAGGAGCTAGGCTAACTAGGCTAGGCTAACAGCTCTACAGCAACACACTCACTCACCCTAGGCCCTAGGCCTACTGTCAGCATTATTGGGATAACATTGCCAGACATGGCTCTGATTCTCTGAGGTCTGGCACTATTGAAAATGTTGATTAAATATATAAAAAAGCGTGAAGGGCACTTGAGATAACTTGCTAAAATGCTAGCTTGTGTGTTTTGTTGGCAATGCCATACTGTGAGAGCTTAGGCCTGGAATACATTTGAACAGGACACAGAACCAGTTCACATTTTACAGTTTAAAAGGCATCCTGTAGCTAGCGCAACAAGACAGGTCATTCACCATGTACCTTTAAGCCTGTATCATATCAAAATGAAGTTGAGGAAGATACCAAACAGCTTATAAAAACAGTGGCAAATTGTTCTACAGTAATGCTTGCAAAAGGAAAAACTGAGTCAGGGAGCATGCTAAAGACTGACACCAAAACTAGTTCCACCTCCACCGTGTAAAGAAACACGGTGAACCAACTGCCCCTAACCTTATCAGAGTGCGTCAGTCAGCGTGAGAAGATCAGACACTCGACAGATGGACGTGATCAAGAGACCGCTGTGTTACGAGAAGCTGACAGGAAGGGAGAGCCCTGGCCTGGCAGTGTGCCATGTGTACCACAGGATCAAACACAACAGCACAGCAGGCCTGAACTTTCACTTCATGCCGCTCTAATTAGGGTCAAGTACCCAGCAACAGCAGCAGCAGTCTTTTTCGAATGCTAATCTAAAGGGCAAACTAGAAGTGGATTACTTGCATAACGTCTTGCATGAAGATACCTTATTCAGACGTACAGCCATGCAACATCATAAGATCACCTCATTCAGACAGGTGTTCAGGGTTTTTTTTTCCATCCTCATTCCAGTCTTCCCTGGTTTATGTTAAGCCTATGCTAGCCTACACACGATTCCTCAGAAGCAAACCCATGACCTTGGTGCTCCGTACAATCGCCTTCTCATTGTCTTGGTGTGTGTGTGTGTGTGTTTGCAAAACTTAAAAACTTGGCAGGAAGTCAGAGCAGAACCTTGCGGGGAAGCTTCTGGTCGGCAGGGTGCTGTTAGGGACTGCTTAGTCCTACCAAACACAGCATGTGTTCTAGAAGCCAGCTCACTACGCAAGCCCCACTGGAGGCCCGGTTCTAGTGTTGGTTCTCTTTGGAATGAGAGGGAGAACTCACTGGAAGGTGCCAGTACTGCCATTGAACTTCTTGCCGTTGCGGGACTGGGCCTCCTTGGCAGGTGGGCGGCTCAGGAACATGAACAAGTGAGAGGTGTAGGTGGGCATCGCACCCAACGGCGGCAGGAGCGCAAGGGGCTCCCGTGAGGAGAACGAGGAGGAGGAGTACCAGAGGAGTGGCTGAAGTGATTTGGATCCGGCTTCTTCTGTCAGGCAATCTCACCAAATTACTAGCTAAGGACGGGGGGGAGGAGGAGGATAATCTGAGTCATGCGTAGCACGGCACAGAGCTTAACTCACATGCCACTAACAGGTAAGAGAGTCAGTCACAATCCCCATCAGCACGCCAGGGAGACTGGACCAAACCCAGCCAAGGTCGACTCATGCAAATAATTCAGGCAGTAGGCAATGTGTGGAGTGCAAGTCAAGGTTATAAGCAGCTTGGCCAGGTCTACCTGTGGGTCTAGAGATGGAGATAAGGAAGCTGAGAAAAGGACATTATCCTTTACACGGATCCCACGTAGACCTGGTTTAAACCAGGAACAACCCCAGTAGGCACTGTGTGTGTGTGTGTGTGTGTGTGTGTGTGTGTGTGTGTGTGTGTATTGCCCGTAGAGCTTGCCTACATGTTGTACGTGAGCCGCTTCACATCCCGTTACTCACACATGCATGCTTACTCACTCACTCACCCGCACACACACACGTTCACTCACACACGTCAGCCACTCACACACACACTTTCCAGAGCAGGATACAGCCAATGAGAGGCAGTCTGTCTTTCTCTCTCCCCACTGATGAATGATGAGTGCTGGTCACATTTTTTGCACTGCCGACAGACAGACACACACACACACACACACACTCTCTCTCAAACATGCCAGTGGCTTGGACACAGCACATAAAACATAACTGCCAAGCCACAGCAGAAACAATGCTTTTAAATAGTCCTTCTTAAAATAGCCAACAACCCATTCCACGCCAAAAGAGATTTAATAGACTACAATCCAAACAGGTCTGCCACAAACACGACCACCCCGGCCAGCTCTGGGAGGAACACGACAGTAAACATGAAGCATAAATCTCAAAGATGAGCAGCTAGTGAAGCAGAGAGCTGTAGCCACAGACACGACACTGTCTCAGCGCACACAGCGGCGCACACAACAGCACACGGCCGGTGGAGTAGGGATGACACTCCAGTCACGTGACCCAGCCCTTCATTCCCCTGTCGGTTTCCAAAGTGACGAAGCACACAGTCACGCTCTCCAACTGAGCATGGCTAATGAGTCTGACGCCATGGCAACTATTGATTTTTTTTTTTTTTTTTTGGTCTTTTCAGACCCTCAGAACAAGTTCTGCCAGTGGCTCCTCTGAAGGGCTTGTGTTTGAACCCATTCAGCCTTGGCCTCCTAACCAACACAAGTGGCCTGTTTCCACTGCGCCCTTTACATAACACAGCACACCAGCACCGCTCCACCTTATTGCCATAACAAACCTACGACTAGCATGGACTCTTTCTTGCAGTTTGGTGTCTATGGCATTAACGTGGACACTGGTTTACAGTAAATTATGGCCAAGCTCTGATTCAGCTCATAAACTGAGAAACAATAGACCAGTAACAGTGACGGGACCATAAAAGTCTGCTCTAACCTTGTGTAACCTCTATCAGTGTGGCACAGTCAAAGGACATCCTGGCTGGATGGTAATGACGTCTGCGGGCACCCTCCCCCCCCTTTGGTCACACCAGGTCTCCCTCGGCACGTAAAACTCAGTCGCCCCACTGCTGACAGCAAGGCAGCCACATCTAACTTTAGACAGTCAGTAATCTGTGCAAATCCCTTCCAGCAAACACACCAACTGCTGTGTGTTAGCGGAAGTGTGGCACACTCTCTCCTCTCACCTTCCCTCTCTTCCATGACTTAGGCTACTATCTGTCCTTCTCATTTCTCTCTCTCTTTTTTTTTTTACACTGTAGACCTACTGTCTTGCCTCAGTTCTCACATTCTCTCTAGGAGCAGCAGGTTTACTTGCTTCTTCCTCTTTCTGTTAGATCTCTCCCCTCTTCCCAGAAACCCTGGGCCCTACAGTACCTGTAGAATCTCTTGTCCCTCCATAGTGCAGTCAGGCCTGTGGAGGCCGCCACAGTCCTTGAGAGCAATCCCAGGGTGCCCTGTGTCTCCTCCGCTCCCTGTGTAAACGAGCGGCGAGCGACGACGGCGCTCGTGCGGGACCGCTCGAGGACTCGTCCTGTCAGCTGACCTACAGCTGGTGTCCTGCGCCGGCGCCACGGCTTTGTGGCAAATCCTCTTCCACTCGGGGTGGATAAACCTCTGCAGTGAGTGCCAAGCTTCCTCCACGCACTCAAAACACCACCTGCTGCCACCGCCCCAGGGCACCAGAAGCTCTGACCCAGCATGAGTCACACGTGAGCGGGGAGAGCAACAGTTCACTGTCCCCCTGATCCGGCTGCCGACCACCAGAACCCATCAGTAGGCCTGCCCCCTACACAGGCCTCACATTACTAGTAGTTCAACTAATAATAGCCCACGCATTGAGTGTATACATACACTCCACTGGCATGCTGTGGGGTATGTGCGTATGTGTGTGTGTGTGGATTACAACTCAGCACTTTCAATACCCTGGCAGCCCTCATGGCAGCCCCCCAAAAACACACACACACACACACAGCAGTAACATTAGCTGAGTCACCCCTACAGCACTGGACCAGACGTTGCACCAACACCGCAGTCCAATCCACCGCCTGGACTGATTCTGTCAACGCTGTAAGGAACAAAAGGGTGTGCCCAATGTACACTGTCAAACCCCCCACACACACACACACACACAGACAGACAGTCCGGTCATATCGCAAACAGCATTACAAATTACTGTACATGAAAATGAGACACGCTTAGCTAAGGTACATGAATGAGTTGCGGCTCTGTATGCAATGAGGAATACCTTCCATTCAGTAAGAGCCACATTTGACTCTTGAGCACACACACATCCATAGTAGTAAGTAAAATCTACCCCAGTGAGTCAATAATGGGATTTTTTCACTTGCCACAACCACTTCCTGTGTTATAGTGAGCAGTGGGGTTTCATTCTGTCGAACACCAGAGAATCACCACATGCCACCATGCTGTACCGGTAGTGACGTTCATCCAGAAGAGATGACAGCCATCGCCTACGCGAGACTGACTGGCAAGTGTGGCGCATGGTGCTGGTTGCCGGTGAATTGGTAGGACATGAGTTTAATAAGCAGGTAGCCTTGTGGCGGCCCACTCACAACATCGGTCATGGTGAAAACAGAGGGATGTGATTTCGGTGCGCGCAACCTTGCCAAATTTGGGACCGTTTATAGACCGAGTCGTCCTAACCTTTGATTCATTTTTGCAGAGGAGGTAGATGGAGCAGGAGTCTCTATCCTGGCACAGGGAGACGAAATGACTTCCTCATTTCGAGGAGACGCGAGCCAACAGCGACGTTATATAACACCACGGGAACGTCGCCTACCGGCTGCTTGACATAAAACCGCACATCGTCAAAGCATCTGACTGCAGAATTACACATCAGTGATCAGAGGGTGCATAAGACCTAATTTTACTATTTACTATTACAACACAGGCAATTAGGAAGCATCCAAAGAATGCGATCCAATTGGAGAAACTGTGAAGTGAATGAGGAGGTCTATGCGTGCATGCGTGGGGGCATGGAAACAGTCACGTAAACATACTTAGTCGAACATGCCGCCTCTGCGGTAAATTGATCCATTTGATAGCTGTTAAGAAGTTAACAAAACATACAGCAAAGATTGATGGATAGTTTAATGCCTACTTCACATACGAAGGATATATATGAGACAACATGTATCGTCGATCTAGAAATAACCAGCATTTCGCCTATTGTGGCGTGTTTAAATAAACTGCACTTAAACTGACTTGCTACATCCTATTCTATCGACGCAGGCTAATCGCAAAATGTTGAGTTTTCCAGCGGAGTGCAGTGTGATGCATCGGATGCGCCACAGGTCACGTTCTCCTCTCTGCGTCACATTTTCCTGCGCGGAAGACCACAAGAGCGCAGACTGGCCAATGGAATCCTGCGTTAAACAAGCAACCACACCTTTGAGGCGACATCTAGGAAAACCCGATTTATGACTGATACGAGGGTCGCAATCTAATAGCATTTAACTAAAGGGAATACTGAGTTACATTGACCCCGTCCTCTGTAACACACACACAATGATACTAGCTGTTGTAACTGTAGAGAAAAGATGCCAGCTGGCTTCCTGTAACGTATGCAGCATGTCCCCACTACAAAAGCAGACAGCTGCCAAACACAGAGCACCTGCGTGACGTTAACTTAACGTTCCAACCTTAACAGTTGCTGGCTAAAAAGTAGTTCTGTACACACCCATTAATTTCGACTGTGAGCTAGTATGAGGCTAGCACTGAAATGATCAGTAAAAGTGATTATATTGTGACTGGCTGTGGTCTTAGACAAACAAGCAGGTTAACTCACAAAAGACTACCACAATTTACAACAAACCACCTTTCAGCCTACTCACCTTCTCTGAAAAGCTGAGGGGTAGCAATGATGCGCTGCAACTTCCAGCAGTGTGGTTCAAGGTGATCCACTTAATTTACTGGTACTACTTCTTAAGTGAGTGTATCGTGACGTGTACATGCGCGGAGGAGCAAGTAGGTCTTTCCAGAAAATCAACGATGTAACATTTTAACGATTAGTCATTCAAGAGAATGCGCATTTATTATTATAAACTACGCCATACACATTTCAATCAGTATTTCTTCAATCAGTAGTAGCGTGAGGAATGTTTTTGGTATCTGAAAATATGAAGGTGGAAGGTTATCAGGAAGACGGTAACAAATATGCGGCTCTAACAGTAACCAATCAGAATTCACGTTAGCATTTCAGCAGCAGGGTTATGGCATGTGACTGAAGAGGATGCGGTAGTCAATGTGAAACATAATCACTAATAGAATGAAATGTTGTCGACTGTGTGCTGATCATCATTCATAATTTTCAAGATAACAATACTTTCCTTGAAAATAGTTGAAGGAATAGACTGAAAACTTAATGGATATGCTTTTATTTAGTTGGCTCTTACTTAATATGATTACCAAGACACCTCGTTCAAGACAGGAAGCTTAACTTTTGAAGTCGAACGCACTCATATTGTGATTGAGACCATTCGGGCAGTCAAAGACTCGAGGGGTCAAGTTGAAATCCCCTTAATGAGATGCACACTCGGTCCCGCACGTACACCAGCCGGGGGACGTGCGCCTTAATAATCTGAACGATGACCACACTGTTCATGTCTCACAATGGCTAAGTGTCATACAACGCAACTTATTTACCTGATATGATGTATTTCTGGTAGGAAAACAGGCTAGGCCCAAGTAAAAGGCTCAAGGCCGTTGTCTTTTCCAAACATTATTCGGCGAACCCGTTCACCCTATTACTAGAGGTAGAGAATTATGTGTAGCCTTAAGTCACTTCCCTGCCAAAAAACTGGAAACTGAGTGAAACCATGGTATTCCTCAAAATAGGCTACTGGGGTGCCAAACCTCCGTAACTGAGTCAGATAGGCCTGTGCTGTGGATGGGAGCACCATTGGAAAGACAATCCTTGCATCCTCCCACCATCATGGTTCTGTAGCTCTAAAATATATGGCATGGTAATATGTAAGCTTACAGCATAAGGCCATAATTCCAACCTTTGCCAGTATTTAGTTTACTAACACTTATCACCTCAGTAAAGCCTATCTGATCATCAACTCATCAATGTTAGTTGATTCTGAAATCCATAACAAGTCCTATGGCTCCCCCTTGTGGTTATAAGTGAACATAACAATGTTCCTGTGGAAATCGCATAACATTCCTCTAAAGTAAAGCAGAGTGAAGTCAGAACAAGGTCAACCTGTGTGTAGTAAAAATCCACCTGAGCTATTTCACCATCTGAAACAGGCCAACATATGAACCATTTCAATTTTACAATAACCTTTTAAAATCATGCTGGACACACACACACACACACACACACACACACACACACACACACACACACACACACACACACTTATAGTCTAAATCAAAACTAGCATTTTGGAATACCAGACCCTGTTTACCTTAAAACAATACATATTTGCTCTGAATAGACCCTATGGGCTGGGACCCTCTCACTAGCTAACTACTGAGGTATAGATGCATGGATATACTAGTTATTTATTTTATGGATATACTAGTTATTTATTTAATCAACGACAGTTCCAGGTGTTATTCATATAAGCATAGGTGTTAGTGTCACTAAGGTGTGGATCTGTTGCATCTCTCTGAAGACCAGTTGACTAGCGTGACCAGACACCTCCAATTTCTGCAGTCATTCCCCGTTTTGGTGGTCTGTCCCCAGTAAAATACAAGACCCACTTTGTCCCCGATTTTGGAAACTAAAACATTACTTATTTCAATGATATTGACTAAAAATAGGAATGTCCCCGATTCCTAAGGAAAATGTAGGGAAATATCCCCGACCTCAGAGGCCTGGACATCTTACAGTTGACCCATATATAGTTTACATATACAGCAATAGGTCACTTGTACGAACACAGAATAATAGTAATACAATTAGTAGTAGTAATAATAATAATAATAGTAATAATAATAGTAATAATAATAGTAATAATAATAGTAATAATAATAATAGTAATAATAATAGTAATAATAGTGCAACCACTGCAAATTGTAGACTAAACCATTGTTGTCATTTGAAGCACACGGTATATATATCCTACTATAATAACTATAACGTGTTTTGTGTAAATGGCCATATTAACAGGCCAACAGTGCATATTGTGTTATATATGTCAGTATGTCATAGCCTGAGGAATTGTCCTCTAGTATCTCTTATCCCCTATGAGAGGTGCATCATAATTCTGCTAATCAGCTCTAGGCAGATCAGCGCTCTGAAGGCCACTGACTCAGATTCTTAATATCAACTCTGCACTGCCCATGCATACGAGCGGCGACCACTAACATGACTCTGATGCTGTTCAGAGAACAGGTTCCTGTCTGTATGCAGTAGTGTAGAGTTCCTCCCAGCCCCTTATTCCTCTGGGTTTGGACAGGACTGTTCTGTCAGCGCTGAAGCTGCTCCAGACCACATGTTAATCATCTCACTGTCTCAGAGACCAGTCATAACCGCAGGAGTGGCTTCCCACGAACTCTTACTTAACCGCCCCTTACTTAACCCCTCTTCCTCCTGACGGCCCCCGCCCCACCACCAACACCCACCCTGTCGCCCTCTACTGCCCCCTACTGCCAGACTCACCTGCATTCCTGCACCACAACTTTCCCACCTCCGCTGCTGCTGCCGCTGCCCATGCCGACACACCTCTATCTGTCTCTCAGTCACTCTCTCTCTCTCTCTCTCTTTCACACACACTTGTGTCTCTTTAACTCTCTTTAACTCTCTCTCTCTCGTTCTCCGCCAAGACCTCTCAAACTCGTGCCAGCTCCCAGGCCTCCTTGCGATGGCCACCTCTTCTTTTTCTTCTTCTTCTTCTTCCTCCTCTCCTCCTCCTCCTGTGCGTTTCTTCCTCCCTGATCACTCTCACGCACGCTCCCCAGGTGAGGGACAAGCTCACAATCCAATCAGTCCAATCAGCCCTGGGGCGGGTGAGCAGGCGGCCCCTCCAAAGCCCTTATGGTTGCCAAAGAGCATTACCCACGCTGCACTGCTGCCCAGCTCACTCCTCCACTGCCTTGAAATCCCAGTGCAAATCCCACAGAGCCACCGAGAACACTGACCTGGCCTGGGCAGGAGGAGAAACTGGGGAGAAGGAAGTTGAGAGAGAGAGTTATTCATAAAGTGCCGAGTCATGTTTTATTCAGCACTTTTTCCGTCTTTGTGTGTGTGTGTGTGTGTGTGTGTGTGTGTGTGTGTGTGTGTGTGTGTGTGTACGTGTACATGTACGTGTACGTGTGTGTGTGTGTGTGTGTGTGTGTGTACGTGTGTGTGTGTGTGTGTGTGTTTTGAAGCCCAAACTATTTTTTTTATAACCATGGGTTTGTTTTGCAGTACTACAATAACAGAACTGTTTGCTTAAGCAAAACGCATATCATGCATATCACAATAGTTGACCATTTCCTCTAAGAGAAATATGTTTTCCCCATTTGCATATGGAAGCTTGTTTATTTTTTCACTGACCTTTAAACCCACTCATCCATGCCTAATTAAATAACGCACACAGAGGAATGTGACTGCTTGGAAAATGAAATGATCCCATAAGAATAGATGTGCATGGCTGCACAGGCAACATTTCTCGGAATGCATAATGACTTTACAAGCAAAACACAATGCAATGCCATTACAGCTTGTTATTAGCAAGTGGCCAATGTGGCCCTGGCAGGAAGCAGAGAAAGGCAGAGGAGGAAGGCTTTCAGCACTGTCATAGTACCTTCATCCCCATCAGGTGAGTCACCAAACAGAACGCTGAACACTCTTTCCAGTAGCTAATCTCTCTCTCTCTCTCTCTCTCTCTCTCTCTCTCACACACACACTCTCTCTCTCTCACTCACAAGGCTACTTATACCTGAGTTTGTTGAGCTAAGCAGGTGAACTGTGATTAAGCATCGCCACAGGCACTGGTTTGATCTAAGTGAGCCAGTGTCACTTTTCTAAGAGACCAGAGCAAAGGAACATGAGCTAATAGAAACTGGAGTAGCTACACCAGACTATATACTGAGAGGCACGCATACACATACTGACTATCTCCCTTAATCTGTATGTATATGAGGCAGCAACAGGGTGAGAGTTAAGGAATTTCATTTGATTGAATTTTTTTAAAGATTTTCAGGAAAAAAACTACCATTAAATTATCTTTAGCTAGATAGGGTTCACACACACACACACACACACACACACACACACACACGCAGCGCACGCGCGCACACATACACACACACACACTAATTTTCCTCCATCTCTGTTTTCCCTGCAGCAGCAGCAGAGACAACCAAGTCAGCTGCAGGTCACATGACTCTCTGCCTGCCTCCAACTGAGCATGCTCAGGCTGCTCTGTGTTGTCAGGCAAAAAATAAGACAGCATAGAGGCAGTAGAGATCTGCAATAGATAAACACACAGCCCCCGACGGACTGAGCGAGGGAGCGAGGGAGGGAGAAAAAAAAGAAAGAGACAGAGAAAGAAAGGCTAACCGTGGACAAAAAGAAGGGATCATCCACGAGCCTTGAAATGGTGATTTTGCTCTTGAGCTTCTTGGAGGTATTTTAGAAGAGGGGGATGTGTGTTTCAGCCTAGAGGAGGACAGCAGGATCTGGTCCTGAAGCAGGTGCGTCCGGAAGCAGAGACAGCGCAGGAGCAGCATCAGCATCAGCATCAACACCCGACCCCCCATCCCCATCCCCCCTCCGGACAAATCCCAACCCCCTCTGGCTTCTCAGGAGGTAAGATAGCATGGATGGGGCAAGGATGCATGGGGGAGGAGGTGCTGGCAGAGTCTGTGTATGTGTGTGTGTGAGTGTGTGTGTGTGAAAGAGGGCAGTATTTAAACGATGTCCGTGTGGCAACAAGAGAGGGCTAAGTACAAGCATGGCCGTCTGGGGGGGAGGGGGGGGGACAGGGGAAGGGAGGAGAGGAGAGAGCGAGAGAAGGAAACACGAAAGAGAAAGGAGGGGGGGGGTAGTTTTATGGCGGCTTGAGGAGGTAGGCGATGAGAGGACTGCTGCTACTGCTGAGTCCAGGATGGTAGGTGGTGTTGCTTGGATACGACTATGTCTTTTCCGGGACGTTTTTATTCGGTGAAACAGAAGTCAGACAGCTGCTGTTATTTGTGTGCCCTTTGACGTGGGAATTATAAAAGATTAGAATTATACAAGATTAGGCACGAGCGCTGGGAAGGGATGGCAGTGTGTGTGTCAGAGAGGGCTGAGGGGGCTGGGGGGACGAGACCAGGAAAAGGAAGGCAGGGAGAGCTGAGGGCTGAAACAAAATGGCTAAAATGTAGGAAGACCCAGAGCCTGGCTACGGAGGAGCGAAAGAGAAGGAGAAGGAGAGCGGGAGGACAGAACTAAAAAAATAAACAACTTGATTTTGATATCTTTATTTTGATATCTTAAGAAAAGGTCTATCTGAATTGTTGCTCCCAAGAAGAGTTTGTGTGTGTGTGAATGTGATGCTACATGTGAAATGTTTTCATGGGTATATACAACATTGCGAAACAACTTGTGTTTATAAGTTACACACATTGTAACAATATGTTAAGACAAAAGACAGTGACATTTGCATCAGTGTCAGGTAAAAATGGGCGATGTGTCTGACAGTATGAATGTTTACAATTGACCCAAATGATGCATTTGTTCTGTGGTTTGTTTCACTGTCTTTGCTCATCGTGCCTCTCCTGCTGACATCACTAATGTAGAGAC
>PYXC01000860.1:142500-152500 GCA_015244755.2 Tenualosa ilisha
CTGCACTGTGATTAATTAATAATTTAAAAAATGACATTACATCATAAATGTTTTTTTAATATACAGTATAAATATACATATATTTGAATTCCCTTGTTGTCATAACAGAGTTGCAATTGTAAAATGTTTATGTGTGTTTCATTCTAGGATGTCAAAGGCCAATACTGGACGGATGAGGAATCTGATGGTGACAATGAGTCCGAACAGTTCTTATACGGCATCCAAGTGAGAGGCCACACATACACACACAGACACACGCACACACCACACACACACACACACACACACACACACACACACAAACACACAAACATGACCCGTAGACCTTGTCTTTGTCAATTTTAGGATGTTACTGTTGTGTAGATAAAAAAGCACAAACAGCCAAATTGTTAATTGTGTGTTAAATGATCAACGCTACCATGTAGTGCTTTGCCATGGACACACAAACCTAAACCCCCAACAGCCTCTACATTCACTGAGGCACTAGGATAACCAGCAGTTGTGAGACCTTCTAAACCCCCAACAGCCTCTACATTCACTGAGGCACTAGGATAACCAACAGCTTCTACATTCATTGAGGCACTAGGATAACCAACAGCCTCTACATTCACTGAGGCACTAGGATAACCAGCAGTTGTGAGACCTTCTAAACCCCCAACAGCCTCTACATTCACTGAGGCACTAGGATAACCAACAGCTTCTACATTCATTGAGGCACTAGGATAACCAACAGCCTCTACATTCACTGAGGCACTAGGATAACCAGCAGTTGTGAGACCTTCTAAACCCCCAACAGCCTCTACATTCACTGAGGCACTAGGATAACCAACAGCTTCTACATTCATTGAGGCACTAGGATAACCAACAGCCTCTACATTCACTGAGGCACTAGGATAACCAACAGGTGTGAGACCTCCTAAACCCCCAACAGCCTCTACATTCACTGAGGCACTAGGATAACCAACAGCCTCTACATTCACTGAGGCACTAGGATAACCAGCAGGTGTGAGATCTCATAAAGACATTCAATAGAAGATGACTGTGGAGGCCGCATGGCAAAATGAGAAACTGAAAACCTGAATTAATTTGACACATTCATCTACCAATGCATGACACAGTAGCAGCAGGAATAATCAAATACTACATCAATCATTGAGTCTTTAGGCACATGTTTGCTCCATGCTAACACAGTGGTCCTGTTTTAGAGTCTGGTGACAAATCTACACTTCTGTCACCAGCGAGGGGGCAACACTGTGTCCTAATCTGACAATCAGACTAGTACAAAAGCACTTTTGCCACTTTTGGCCTAAGGCTCTTTGGGCAAATCAAGCTGGATGTGAAATGCAGACGCCTCAGGAGTGTCACCCCGATGCATGCATACACATCACTGAGACTGAAGACGGGATTGATTGATTGTTTGCCCAGTCTCTAGTGTCTAGTGTTACAGACAGCCCCACCCCCTCTCTATCTATCTATCTATCTATCTATCTATCTATCTATCTATCTATCTATCTATCTATCTATATATCTATCTACTTCTCTGTCTGTCTATCTATATATCTGTCTCTATATCTGTCTTATATATCTATCTATGCACTCTCTCTATTCACTCTCCGCTGCACAGTATGTCACAGTACTCTCAGAATAACAGAAACACCTTCAGCTTTAAAAACTAAAAACGAAACTAAAAAGTCTTTGACCTGGCATCTGGGCAGACGAAGCCCATTACTTTCCATCATGCATGAGAGCCACTATGGCCAGCACAGAACTGGCTGGCTCAGCACCTTCAGCAACCAAAAAGCTCACATTCTTGGGGGTCATTTGTTGACATGCAGGTATAGCTTGGTTATTATACCCTCTGCTGCTCTATGCTCATGTCAGTGGGCCATCCATAAGGAATGCTCATGTCAGTGGGCCATCCATAAGGAATGCTCATGTCAGTGGCCCATCCATAGGGATGTATATGTCAGTGGTCCATCCATAGGAATGTATATGTCAGTGGTCCATCCATAGGAATGTATATGTCAGTGGTCCATCCATAGGAATGTATATGTCAGTGGTCCATCCATAGGAATGCTCATGTCAGTGGTCCATCCATAGGGATGTTATTAGTGTATATGTATGTCATTCCATAGGAATGTATATGTCAGTGGTCCATCCATAGGAATGTATATGTCAGTGGTCCATCCATAGGATGTATGTCAGTGGTCCATCCATAGGGATGCTCATGTCAGTGGTCCATCCATAGATGCTCATGTCAGTGGTCCATCCATAGGGATGTATATGTCAGTGGTCCATCCATAGGAATGTATATGTCATGGTCCATCCATAGGATGCTCATGTCAGTGGTCCATCCATAGGATGTATATTATGGTCCATCCATAGGATGTATATGTCAGTGGTCCATCCATAGGGATGTATATGTCAGTGGTCCATCCATAGGAATGTATATGTCAGTGGTCCATCCATAGGAATGTATATGTCAGTGGTCCATCCATAGGGTGTATGTCAGTGGTCCATCCATAGGGATGTCATGTCATCCATAGGATGTATATGTCAGTGGTCCATCCATAGGAATGTAATGTCAGTGGTCCATCCATAGGTGCCATGTCAGTGTCATCCATAGGATGTATATGTCAGTGGTCCATCCATAGGAATGTATATGTCAGTGGTCCATCCATAGGATGTCAGTGGTCCATCCATAGGGATGTATATGTCAGTGGTCCATCCATAGGAATGTATATGTCAGTGGTCCATCCATAGGGATGTATATGTCAGTGTCATCATAGGAATGTATATGTCAGTGGTCCATCCATAGGGATGCTCATCTGCTGCAGTAAGATACTATGTAGTTGTTGAAGAGTGTATGTTTCTGAGCAGTCCTGTGTGTCTCTCTCTCTCTCTGTGTGTGTGTGTGTGTGTGTGTGCGTGTGTGTGTGTGTGTGTGTATGTGTGCCGGCAGGGGAGCTGTGCTGCCGACCTGTACCGGCATCCTCAGCTTGATGCTGATATCGAGGCAGTAAAGGACATTTACACAGAAAGTGCCATCTCTGTACGGTAAGTTATGGAAACACACACAAATACACACACACACACAAACACACACACACACACACACTCTTTCTCTCTTGATTAGTCTCTTTCTTTCTCTCTCACACAAAGATTCACCCCCCAACACACACACACACACACACACACGATTCAAACCGTTACACCAATGTGTGTGTGTGTGATTACACCAATCACACATATGATCAATCCTAGGCTCTAGTACAAAAAGCACTTCACATTTTTGACCAGTGGGTTTCTTAGCTGCATTCAAGTTTTCTGATGAAATCCTCACACAGGAGCAGAGAGAATGTGCTGCTGATGACTTCACTAACATGAAGAAGTATTATGCAGCAGCTAAATAACACAACACATCCAGACAATATCATTCTTACTGCAGTCTTTTAGAACAATACTGTTTATGTTTATAGTCAGAGATTTAGTCAAATGTGATGATTTGGTTTGGTTTTGTTTGTTTATTTTTTTGATCTCCACCATTAGGGAATATGGGACCATCGATGATGTGGACATTGACCTCCAGATCAACGTCAGTTTCCTGGATGTGAGTAGATGAGGCTGCACACTCTTACTAGTTGCATTTCCCTTAGCAGGACTGGGATTTCCCTTAGCAGGACTGGGATTTCCCTTAGCAGGACTGGGATTTCCCTTAGCGGGACTGGGATTTCCCTTAGCAGGACTGGGATTTCCCTTAGCAGGACTGGGATTTCCCTTAGCAGGACTGGGATTTCCCTTAGCAGGACTGGGATTTCCCTTAGCGGGACTGGGATTTCCCTTAGCAGGACTGGGATTTCCCTTAGCAGGACTGGGATTTCCCTTAGCAGGACTGGGATTTCCCTTAGCAGGACTGCATTTCCCTTAGCAGGACTGGGATTTCCCTTAGCAGGACTGCATTTCCCTTAGCAGGACTGCATTTCCCTTAGCAGGACTCATTTTACTGGTTCAATTTCTCTTATCAGGACTAAGAGGATTTTTAAAAAAATTTTTTTTAGATTTATGGAACACCTATGAATAAACACACACCATGGTCCAGTTGGAAGGATTTTCCAGGGCATATAGAGATTGTCTAAATATGTGTGTGTGTGTGTGTGTGTGTGTGTGTGTGTGTGTGTGTGTGTGTGTGTGTGTGTGTGTGTACGTGTGTGTTAAACACCAGGAGGAGGTGGCGACGGCCTGGAAGGTCATCAGAACAGAACCCATTGTCCTGAGACTCCGCTTCTCCCTCTCACAATATCTGGATGGACCAGGTGGGCGTACAGAGTGTGTGTGATTGTGTGTGTTTGTGTGTGAACTAGTGCAATATAACGTATGAGTGTGTGTGTGATTTACTTGATGTTCATAAATCATGACTTGCTAAGAGGTGCCCCAGTAACTTTAATCACTGCATGCCTGTGTGAATGTGGCCATAAAACAGTAGTATGTGGCAGAGCCGATGAGACCTTCCCATAAAGCACTGAGTGATATGGCAGAGCTCATTGTGAACCCCTGTCCTGCATTCACAGAGCCCTCAGTGGAGGTGTTCCAGCCCTCCAGTAAAGACGGCTTCAGCCTGGGCCTGCAGCTCAAGAAGTGAGTCTGTCTGTCGGTCTGTCTGTCTGTCTGTTTGGGCATGCATTCACTCTAAGCTAGTCTTTACAACAACATACAGTATCACCTTAACTGCAGTTCTCCAAACACCAGGCTAGTGCCGCCATAGTGCCTCTGCTCAAGACTGCGTTTCACTACAGTAGCTACATCGTCAGGAAACTCTCCAAAGGCTTTGGTTTCCCCAGCATATTTTTTAATCATCCAATCAGCAACTAGAGTCCAGAACCAATAGTTTTAAAGTTATCATATCCTCCCACCAGGAAGTAAATGTATGCCTATTGAGAAAGAGTAGCCAGACTATTTACACATAGAGTCTGGTCCACCGGGCTAGTGCTCCAATCATATAGTGAGTGTGTGTGTGTGTGTGTGTGTGTGTGTGTGTGTGTGTGTGTGTGTGTGTGTGTTGTGTGTGTGTGTGTGTGTGTGTGTGTGTCTGTGTGTGTGTGTGTGTCTGTGTGTGTGTGTGTGTCTCAGGATCCTGACCACGTTCACCTCACAGCAGTGGAAGCACCTGAGCAATGAGTTCCTGAAGGCTCAGCAGGAGAAGCGCCACAGCTGGTTCAAAGCTGGTGGAACCATCAAGAAGTTCCGTGCTGGCCTCAGCATCTTCTCCCCCATCCCAAAGTATGCCACTGCCGCCATGGCAACCACACATCCCAAAAATCTTCTGAAACACAATCTCTGCCCCCATATCAGTCTTCCTTTTGTTTTGCATCCAACATCTTTTCTCTGACCTTTGCCATCCACCAAATGTGTGTTATGCAAGAGTCTATTATTTAAGTTGAGGTTTTATAACAATACCATGGTCTTTGGAACACAATGCTTATCATTAATGCATGGTTTAATGTTGGCAAATATGACTGATTTGACTGACTTGCCAGAATTGTTGTATGGCATGAAATCTGTCAATGCCAATGCTATGTTGTTAGCATCCATTTTAATATGCGCAGTAATCTACTTCACTATGGTGTCTTTCTCTGGTGTGCATTAAGTAATACCCACATAAGACGCTGAGCAGGTATTAACATTTTAAAGTTGAGCTAATCATTAGCACAATACTGAGCACTAATAGTTAGTAGTTAGTGCTTTGTAGGACTAGAGGTTCATCATATTTGTTAAGGGGAGTCTCTCAGGGATGCCTGGGATGCATCTTAGGTGCTTTTGCATTAATCTTTACTCAAACTAGCCTGGGTCGTCCTCACCTGTCTGACCAGTGAATTGGACCAGCGTCTGAATCATGAATTTGAGTGGGTCTGGGATATGAGACAGCACCGCTGGGTCTTCTGGCAGTGTTATGGGCCCAGTGTAATGAAATGCTGATGAAAGCAAGGTGCCCATTTGGCAGCCCAGTGCTATTGAAGTGCTTGTGAATGTGTCTCTTTATTTTGTGAAGTATTGTCAAAGCAACCCATTGTAACTTATCTACCTTATTTGAATGCTACCCTGTCTTACAGTATAATAGAGCCTCTACTATGAAGCATTGTTTCTGATATGCCCACAGCATCCCTGTTAAAACACTATGTAACATGGTTGTCACATCTGGGAGCTTGGCCTATTCTGTTGGTTTTAGATGAATTATTAATTTCCTAATGTGATTGTTTATTTGTTTATTTGTGTGATTCTATTTAGAATGCTCATCTGTAAACCTGTTTTTCTCAACAACCCCCCACCCTCCCACCCCAGCTGACTTTGGCTTATCACAGAATTTGACATAGACAAGCTATGAAAATACTGAAAGAGCTTGAAATATGATTTCAGGTGGCATCAAAATCTCAAAAAGATGTTTCACCATGTGAATGGTTTTTCCCAGATTCCCTCTCATATGCTGAGTTGTTGAGTGTCCAGTAATTATCTGCTTGTCACAGCAAGAGGTTTGGCTGCTGTAGGATGACAACAGCCAGTGGCCCAAGGAGCCTCTTGTCCTGAGTAACTAAAATTTGTCATTTGTTTTTCTGTTTGTGTGTGTGTGTGTGTGTGTGAGAGAGCAGGTCCCCCAGCTTCCCTCTGATCCAGGACACGGTGCTGAAGGGCAAACTGAGCGTGCCCGAGCTGCGTGTCACCCGCCTCATGAACCGTTCTATCTCCTGCACCATGAAGAACCCCAAGGGGGAGCTCTTCAGCTACCCCCCCAACAGTCAGGTCTGACACAATGCCTGTCTTAAAATCCCCCATAGTGGCCACCCATACCTCCGCCCCTCCCCCCTAACCTCCGCACCCTATCTTAAGCTGCTACTAAAATACCTCTCTTACCTCTGCAACTTCACCCTCCATCACAGCCATTCAAACCTTCAACATGTCTACCCAATCTTTACGTGCACTCCCAGCTCCTTAAAACTACAATTCCCAGCATGCACCCTTGGCCGAATAGGAATCACTCATTAGCAGAATCACTCATTAGGTGAATTCAGGATCGCACAGCACTGTGCAGCATTGTGCAGGGGCACTGATCTCTAGAATACCTAGATAGAGCATCTACGTCCTAATGCTGAAGCGTATTCTTTAGAGATCAGTGCTGCACAGAGCTGCGTGATCTCGAATTAGCCTACTGGCACTGTGGGATCTCGCTCCATGTAGCCAGATATGGTGGCCTTCTGCAGCACTACAGAGACCAATTACTAGGCTAGAGGCACTGAAATATCTGATAAATACTATTCTGATCCAACTGTTTAATTGCACTGTCTAATTACACTATAAGTGGCAAGTTGAATCACATTTAGCTACAATATACCACATTTTTCCTCGGCATTACTGAGATTGTAGACTGCCGTAGACTGTGGTTGTCCTCGTTCCCAGTCATGTTAAGCCGTTGTGTATTTAATAATGAAATGGTCAGACTCCTAACAGTATGGTAATGCAAAATGACATAAGCAGTCCTGGCCTGTGAGCTGCTGTTTTCACTAAACCTCTGTGACTCCCAATCAAATATAGTCAACAGTAAACACAGGCTTTGATCTAAAATGAGCTTTGAAAAGGAATTGAATTTCCAGTTGTTCGACCTAATGGAAGCTCATCTCATTTGACCTGAGTGGATTTGACGTGGATTTGATCACAGGCACTAGCATATCACATGCCACTTGTTCTGTCACTTCTGACCTCACTTTAGGATTTGGGGTTAACCCCACTG
This sequence comes from Tenualosa ilisha, assembly GCA_015244755.2. NCBI lineage: Eukaryota > Metazoa > Chordata > Actinopteri > Clupeiformes > Clupeidae > Tenualosa > Tenualosa ilisha. Next base: position 150,278 of record PYXC01000860.1, read on the forward strand.
TTGAGACACAAGACATTTCTGTGTGTGTGTGCCTGTCTGTCTACATCCACTAGATAACCATTCTCCAGCACTCTTAACATTTGATAGCCTTTGTTTTTGCCCCAGCCCACCCCCTGCCTTCCCCCAACATTCCCACCCATTTTCCTCACTTGCCCCTGGACAGAAAAAGCACCCCAAACAAGCAAACAGAACCAAAAGCAAGTGCCCTCTGCCTCTCCTCCCCCATCCACCCTCCTGACCCTGCTGGCTGGCGCCCCTTCCCATAATGCTTTTCTTGACTTGACCCATCAGACTGTGGCTGTCCCGGCGGCCAGGGCCCCAGCGCAGATTACCACGAGGCAGCTGATTGAATTGTTTTTCTCATCCCAGGCGGGCGGACACTGCAAGAACATCCCCACCTTGGAGTACGGCTTCCTAGTGCAGGTAGGCGTCACTAGAGGGCGCTGTGGTGTCACCTTTAGTGCATCACTCAGGCAACCGAGTAGATCAATACATGAGATTAAGATGAATAGCAGTTCTATTTCCTCTTTTAAATGGTCTTTCATTTATTCATCAATATTCATTTATTTAGAAAGGGGGTGTCGTATCTATTCGGTTGACTTTTCAGAGACACTCTACACACAAATCACAAAAGATGGATTGGCTACACGTGCTAATCGCTGTTCGTGTTTAAGCATTCAGAATAAACTGTAAGTGTCGAGGATGTCAGCATATTCTGTTCTGAAACCGATGGCGACCGATGGCGTGTTGTGCGCAGACTAAGGCTTGTTTTGTGAGCTGCATGAGAAGATTGGTAGGGCATGTGTTTGTGTCCTCTCTCCCGCACAGATCATGAAGTACGCCGAGCAGCGTATCCCTACGCTTAACGAATACTGTGTGGTCTGTGATGAGCAGCATGTGTTTCAGAATGGCTCCATGCTCAAGGTGAGACCTCCTCTGCACTCCTGCATGACAGGAACATGCTTAAATCTTATTCGATATAGTATATAACAGACATTTGAATATATATCAGATATGCCTCAAGACTGATTTCAAAAACTGCCTTTTTTTGCATACAAGCATACAAGTTGAGTACAATCAGGACAGTCACTTTTGTCATGGTTCTTCTCTAGTCCCTGCATTTGAAGAGGATCTCCTATTGCTCCCACAGCAGCACAGTGTGCCCAGCTCCTAGCTTGAGGCCCGGGGTGTGTTCCCTTGGGGTTGTGTTCTCTTGGGGGTGTGCTGCATACAGATGCAAACCTTCATTTGCATTGTGCCGTAGCGTAGCGTAGCGTAGTTGGCTCTGATGGAAAGATTCTGCCCAATGAGTACATGGAAATGCTGGGGTTTGCTCATCATATAAGTCATCCTGAGAGTTGGTGTGATTAATGCATCACTGGGGTTTATTAGGTTTGTTAAACGGGCCGTTACTTTCAGCTTGTTTATTTCCATGATAGCAACAAATCTGCACCTGTCCACAGTGTTTTTGTGTTTGCTAATAGTAATCATTTAGAGAGGAAAATGTGTTTATGTTTCTCTCTCTCTCTCTCTCTGTGTGTGTGTGTGTGTTTAGCCTGCCGTTTGCACACGGGAGTTGTGTGTATTCTCTTTCTACACTCTGGGTGTGATGTCTGGAGCAGCAGAGGAGGTTGCCACAGGAGCCGAGGTGAGTGGCCAGTCTGTCTAGTCCATCCCATAGACACATAACCCACAACAGTGTGACTTCTTCTGCCACACCACACAATTCATCCACCCCATCAGACCTCACAACTCTCCTCAGATAACTACATTTCAGTAACTTCACCTGTTTATCTTCCTACTGAATCCCTAGAATCTGATTATATACACAATGTCTGTCTGTGATGTCTGTCTGTCTGTCTGTCTTTCTGTCTGTCTGTCTGTCTCTGTTTTCCTCCTTCCCTGTGTCTCTTGGTACACTGTGTCCATCCATCCCCACCCCTCACACTCCCAACCAGGCCGTCTCTCTCTGTTACTGTTAAATCCCATTCAGACAACAGCTCAGCTCTGTCTGACTTGGGGCAGACAGCTCACCAGGGGGCCTCTGCTTTCTGTGGGAAGAAAGGTTTATATAGGCCTCCTGTTTGTGAGTGTGTGTATGTGTGTGTATGTGTATGTGTGTGTATGTGTGTGTGTGTGTGTGTGTGTGTGTGTGTGTGTGTGTGTGTGTGTGTTTCCTCTCTGCGAGAGAGCTGCAGGGTGGCTGTGTTATGATGTCACTGC
>PYXC01000860.1:157500-160000 GCA_015244755.2 Tenualosa ilisha
GTGGGGGTTTGGGTGGGGTTGTGTGTATGGATGTGTTAATCTTGCAGGATATAAATGCTGGATCACTCCAAGCTGTTTAGTTTTCAGCAGAGAAATGTGTAATTCTTATTTAGTTTTCCTTTCTGCTGCTGATATCCAATGAGAGGAGAGGCTGAGGTGCCCATCTTTAGGCTGAGGTGCCCATCTTTGGGCTGAGGCTGAGGTGCCCATCTTTGGGCTGAGGCTGAGGTGCCCATCTTTGGGCTGAGGCTGAGGTGCCCATCTTTGCGCTGAGGTGCCCATCTTTAGGCTGAGGTGCCCATCTTTAGGCTGAGGTGTCCATCTTTAGGCTGAGGTGCCCATCTTTAGGCTGAGGCTGAGGTGCCCATCTTTGGGCTGAGGTGCCCATCTTTAGGCTGAGGTGCCCATCTTTGGGCTGAGGCTGAGGTGCCCATCTTTGGGCTGAGGCTGAGGTGCCCATCTTTAGGCTGAGGTGCCCATCTTTAGGCTGAGGTGCCCATCTTTAGGCTGAGGTGTCCATCTTTAGGCTGAGGTGCCCATCTTTAGGCTGAGGTGTCCATCTTTAGGCTGAGGTGCCCATCTTTAGGCTGAGGCTGAGGTGCCCATCTTTGGGCTGAGGTGCCCATCTTTAGGCTGAGGTGCCCATCTTTGGGCTGAGGCTGAGGTGCCCATCTTTGGGCTGAGGCTGAGGTGCCCATCTTTAGGCTGAGTCTGAGGTGCCCATCTTTGGGCTGAGGCTGAGGTGCCCATCTTTGTTCATTTGTCTTGATGGGACTAGAGGCAGGGAATGGGATGGCTTTAGCACCTAGGATTCACTGGGACCTTTATCATTCATGCATCATCATACCCCTCTCTCTTTCCATACATCTCTCTCTCGCGTGCGCGCTCTCTTGTTCTTTCTCTGACGCACACACATACACACACACACACACCAGGCATTTCTCCTCCTCTCCAGTCACCTCACACACACACACACACACACACACTCACACACCAGGCGTTTCTCCTCCTCTCCAGTCACCTCACCTCACACACACTCACACACCAGGCGTTTCTCCTCCTCTCCAGTCACCTCACACACTCACACACACACACACACACACACACACACACTCACACACACATCAATCGTTTATCCGTCTCAGAGGCACTCATCCCCCAGGCTGTGGCTCATCGTCTTGTCGTCTGTCCTCTCATCTTCTCTCCTCTCCTCCTCTCGTCTTCTCTCCCCTCCTCCTCTCGTCTTCTCTCCTCTCCTCCTCTTGTCTTCTCTCCCCTCCTCCTCTCGTCTTCTTTCCCCTCCTCCTCTCGTCTTCTCTCCTCTCCTCCTCTCGTCTTCTCTCCCCTCCTCCTCTCGTCTTCTTTCCCCTCCTCCTCTCGTCTTCTCTCCTCTCCTCCTCTCATCTTCTCTCCTCCCCTCCTCTCGTCTTCTCTCCTCTCCTCCTCTCGTCTTCTCTCCCCTCCTCCTCTCGTCTTCTTTCCCCTCCTCCTCTCGTCTTCTCTCCTCTCCTCCTCTCATCTTCTCTCCTCTCCTCCTCTCATCTTCTCTCCTCTCCTCCTCTCGTCTTCTCTCCTCTCCTCCTCTCGTCTTCTCTCCTCTCCTCCTCTCGTCTTCTCTCCTCTCCTCCTCTCGTCTTCTCTCCTCTCCTCCTCTCGTCTTCTCTCCTCTCCTGCTCTCGTTCTCTCTAAGCACCTGCCACCCTCCCTGCCTCTCACCATCCTGGTCATCACCATCACTGTTCTCAGCGGTCGTGGCGGCTGCCAAGGTGGTGCCACTAACACCCTTCTCTTCAGCTGGAGGCAATCACACACACACACACACACACACACACACACACACACACACACACACCTCCGCTGGATGAGATGTTCTGTGTGAGCTCCATCAAAGTTAAGCATGTCAAGTGTCATCTCTGTCTCCCTGGTCTGGCCTAGCAATCCTTTACCTCACCCCTCACTTTACACACACACTCTCTCTCACTCACTCACACACACACACACACACACACACACACACTCTCTCTCTCTCTCTCTCTCACTTACACACACACACAAACACTCTCTCTCTCTCTCTCTCTCTCTCTCTCTCTCACACACACACACACAAACTCTCTCTCTCTCTCTCTCTCTCTCTCACACACACACACAAACTCTCTCTCTCTCTCTCTCTCTCTCTCTCACACACACACACAAACTCTCTCTATCTCTCTCTCTCTCTCACACACACACAAACACACACTCTCTCTCTCTCATTCACACACACACACAAACACTCTCTCTCTCTCTCTCTCCCTCTCTCTCTCTCTCTCTCTCACACACACACACACACACACACAAACACACACTCTCTCTCTCTCTCTCACACACATACACAAATACACTCTCTCTCTCTCTCTCTCTCTCACTCACACACACACAAACACACTCTCTCTATCTCTCTCTCTCTCTCTCTCTCTCTCTCTCTCTCACACACACACACACACAAACACACACACACACA
>PYXC01000860.1:165000-170000 GCA_015244755.2 Tenualosa ilisha
GTCATCTTACGTACTGTAGGTTCCAAATGCATCACGTAGACAAGAATGTTAAAGGCTGCTTCCAGGGAACTGGCTGGAGGACTGATAAGGCGGAGCAGGAACTCAGAGTGTCTCCAGTGAATAACAGAGGGCAGCTTCTCTCGCCGTCCAGTGAATAACAGAGGGCACCTTCTCTCGCCGTCCAGTGAATAACAGAGGGCACCTTCTCTCGCCGTCCAGTGAATAACAGAGGGCACCTTCTCTCGCCGTCCAGTGAATAACAGAGGGCAGCTTCTCTCGCCGTCCAGTGAATAACAGAGGGCACCTTCTCTCGCCGTCCAGTGAATAACAGAGGGCACCTTCTCTCGCCGTCCAGTGAATAACAGAGGGCACCTTCTCTCGCCGTCCAGTGAATAACAGAGGGCAGCTTCTCTCGCCGTCCAGTGAATAACAGAGGACACCTTCTCTCGCCGTCCAGTGAATAACAGAGGGCAGCTTCTCTCGCCGTCCACGACTGGTGGCGGCGCTCTAGAGGGACGCCCGTGTTCATCTCACTAGTAATCCTTGTCTTTTTTCTCTGTCAGTACTGTGGTCATGGAGATGGTGAAAGCAAAGGAATGAATAAAATCTTGATTTTGCACAATTTTAATTCTTTATGTGACCTTTTATTTCTGTTTCTTTTTGAGGATTATTCTTTGCAGTGGTTTGCTTCCTAAACTCTTTCTCCATGTTTTGTTATCGGCGAAGACCCCATAGAGATGAAATGACACGCGTTGTCCCATAGAGGGCAGTGTTGCACTTTAAAGGCGGGTCTCTGGAATGCGCAGGCCCTTGAGCAGGCTGTCAGAGGACCCAACAAGAAGCCTTGGCCTCACTACAGTAATCTGCCATATGGCCGTCACAGTTTCCAGTGTAATCGTCAAAATGCCAGTATGATGTGAATTAGTTCTTTCACAACCCAACACCAAAAAATCCTCAAGCTTTGATTGGGCATGTGGCCTGTTGGTCAGTGTTCCTCTCTAGTGAAATGCATTGTGGGGCAGACATGCACAGGATGCTGGGAAACCTCAAACAGCCCTTGTAAGACCGTTTAACCTTCATATTTGAACCAAATGAACACACAATAATTAACCTAATTTGTTCACACAAGTCCACTAGCCCACTTACATACACTTTCATTTCAACTCACAACTTATATGTGTGTAGTTGCTCCTTATCCATCTGGGTTGGATGGCCTCTGAGCCCTCCATCTGGCCTCCACCAGTAGGGGGCAGTATCTCTTTGAGAGCCGTGGTGTGTGGACCTCTCCACGCACTGGCACCAGTCCCACACATGAGATGAGGACAGCCTAATATGACTATCCAATCCTGCCCTCTGTCACCTTGGCTCCTCTCCGCCCCCCATCCCCATTGGTATCCAGAATGAGCAGAGGCAGGGGGGACAGTCTGGGGTTGGAGCTGGAGCTGGGGCTGTTGCTGGGGCTGGGGCTGGTGCTGGTGCTGGGGCTGGGGCTGGGGCTGGAGCTGAAGCTGGGGCTGGGGCTGGAGCTGGAGCTGAAGCTGGGGCTGGGGCTGGAGCTGGAGCTGGAGCTGGGGATGGGGGCAGGAGATGGGGATGGGGGCTGGAGCGGCTGGCACGGGCTGGAGGTGTGAGCTGAGACAGGTCGACGGCTAAGCTGAGTTAGCTGCTCGGGAGGCCCTGGAAATAAAGGGCTTTTGGGGCATTAAGTGGATGTGCTGCCGCGCTTCTCATGCCTTCCATCGTCACTGACACACAGAGGCGACTTTTACTGTGATAACATTTACTGAGCTTCCCATGGGCTCCAGCTCATCTCTCCTTCTCTCCCTCCCTCCTTTTCCTCTTTTCTCTCCTCTGTTTATCGCTCACTCTCCCTTCTGTCTTTTCACTCTCTCTGTCTCTAGCTCAAGCCAAGCCCTCATCAACCCTCTCTTTTTATCTCTTCTCTTCTTTGCTTATCTTTTTTTCCCTCATCTCTTCTTCACTCCTTCTCTTCTCTTCTTATCCCTTCTCTTCTCCACTTCTGTCATTTCATCTCCATCCATCCCCTGGCTCTCCTCTGCTGAGGCTCCTGTCTGGGCTGGGTGCCCGCTAAAGAGCCTCCTGTCCACTCTTCCAGCTCAGCTCTGATCTCATCTCCATTTTTTCTCCTCTCCTCCCTCCTCTCCTCTCCTCTCCTTTCCTTTCCTCTCCACTCCTCTCCTCTCCTCTCCCCTATCTCCTCTCCTTTCCTCTCCTCCCTCCTTCCTCTCCTCTCCTTTCCTCTCCACTCCTCTCCTCTCCTCTCGCCTCTCTCCTCTCCTTTCCTCTCCTCTCCTCTCCTCTCCTCAATGCTGCACATATGGGCTGTAAGTCTGATGGAGGTTGTCTGCTTGTCTGCCCCCCTTGTGCTGTTCACTCCGCCTTCTCTCAGGGCTCAGGCCCTCCACACACACCCACACTGGCCCAGATCTCTCAGGGCTCAGGCCCTCCACACAGACCCACACTGACCCAGCTCTCTCAGGGCTCAGGCCCTCCACACAGACCCACACTGACCCAGCTCTCTCAGGGCTCAGGCCCTCCACACAGACCCACACTGACCCAGCTCTCTCAGGGCTCAGGCCCTCCACACAGACCCACACTGACCCAGATCTCTCAGGGCTCAGGCCCTCCACACAGACTCAGCTCTCAGCCTTCTCCCAGGGCTCTCTAGACCCAGCTCTGAGCCACACTGGCAAGTATGCCCGCCATCCCGCAGTACACTCCCTTGCCACTGAGGGGAGCTGTTGTGTCATTACTGTGCTCTCTCTCTCTCTTTCTCTCTCTCTCTATATCTCTCCAAACCTCATTCTCTCACTCTTTCCTTTTCCTCCCTCTCTTCCTCTTCACCTACCCCTCTCTTTCTCTGTCTTTCTTTACTCTCCCATTCTATCTCTTTTGAGCTGGCCCTGCTGTCAACTACACCAACACACCTATAGACATGAACACACATACACACACACACACACACACACACACACCTACCCTTCCTCCCAGCACATTTTCCCAGATGGAATAGTGGCCTGACGTCGGGGGTCAGGGGGTCAGCCCAGGTGTTTGCCCTCAAAGCTGTCCAGGGCCCCCCTCCACTGCCCCCCTTCCCCATGTGTTGAGTAGTGCTTCAAAAGGAGCAATTAAGGGTGGTGGGGGGGGGGGTTGTTAAATCAGCTGCACTTTCATAGTGCTCACTCGTCTCGCTCGCCCGCTCGCTTGCTCCGCTCAGTGCCGCTCGACTCGACGGATGCTTAGCTTGCATCCCCATCCTCCAGACACACACACCTCTGTCGCAGACGCTACTGACAGGGAAGGTCGTGGGTTTAACGGGCCACTGAGGGGTCCCTCTCCTCCTCCTCTCCTTCCATGTCTCCCTTCTTTCCCTCCCCTCTTCCATTTTCATCCATCCATTCTTCTTTCATCCCCCCTTCCGCTCCTCTTGCCCCCATGCCTCTTGTCTGCCGCTGCTGGTGACGAAGGCTTGATATCTACACAAACACCCATCACAGGCGCTAATGAATTAAATCTCCAGCCAGACAGATGATCTAATCCTCCCAATCACAGAGGGCAGTGAGAGCCCGTAACCCCGGCAGCACCGCTGCCACCAGACGCACATCCCCTCAGGTCTGGGATCCAATCAGCAGCCTTTGTGTTGCGCTAAATGTAGTTGTTGTTTTTTTTGCTTTTGGTTGTTGTTCCTTTCCTTTTTTTATTATTTTTCTCTTTTTCAGTCGATCATTTCTTTTTTAAACTGCAAATGGAATGCTTCCCTGCTTGCTGCCCAAACCCCTCCCTTTCCTTCTCTCTCTCTCTCTGACTCTGTCTGAGTGTCTGTCTGTTGTCCACCTGGCTGATAGCAAAGCTTGGGCTGAGGGCTGTGGTAAGCTGTTAGAATGTGTCAGGAACTCTGACTGAACAGCACCACAGTCTGCCTCAGCCCACAGGGATGGCTCAGAGGGAGGGAGGGTGGGAGAGCGAGAGGGAGAGAGGGAGAGAGGGAGAGAGGGAGGGGGGGCGAGGAAGGAGGAAAAAGAGCAAGTGAGATAGCAGGAGAGTATGGAAGGAAAAGAGAGAAACAGGCAAACAGATAGATAGATAGATAGATAGATAGATAGATAGATAGATAGATAGAAGCTAAGCAAAAGGAAGAAAGAGCAAGCGTCGGGAGAGGAAGGGAGAGAGGGAGAGCAGTAGAAAGAAAAGAAAGCGTCGGGAAGAGATGGTGTGAGTGCAGCGGCCCTGTTCTCATAAAGCCAGCAGCTGGGTGGCTAATGTTTTGTGACACACAGACACTTGCAGCCCTTCTGTCAGTTCAGCTGCCCCTTTGCCAGGCGACGGCCGTCTCCGCCGTAACAAAGTGCTCCGTCATTCACCCCCTAAGTCTTAATTATCACTTCTCTCTCTCTCTCTCTCTCCCTCCCTCTCTCCTATCCCTCCCTAATCCATCTGTATGCTGCAGAGCTCCACTTCAGTGTTTTCGAGTGCCGTCAGCAACAATAGCCTCCGTGGTGAGGAGAGAGAGGCACAGGAGTCCAAAGACCAAATGAACAATAGAGCATGGTATATTTCTGCCCTCTCTCTCTCTCTCTCCCTCTGCTCTCCCACTGCTCTGCTCTCTCTCTCTCTCTCTGCTCTCTCTCTCTCTCTTTCTCCCTCTGCCTCTCTCTCTCTCTTTCTCTCTCTGTTCTCTCTCTCTCTCTTTCTCCCTCTGCCTCTCTCTCTCTCTGCTCTCTCTGTTGCTTTGCCTTTTCTCTCCCTCTCTAAGCCCCTCTGTCTGCTGTCCTTGTTCGTGTCTGACACATTTTTTCTTCCTACTCTCTTTCCGTTGTCTTTTTTTTCTCTTTTAATACATCATACAATCGTTTTGTTCCAGACTGATTGTTTTTTTCCTCTTGGTTAGAGAGGAGTCTGAACCAGTGCCAGTGTGCAGGCTGGGAGCATGATGCTCCGGGGCTAAAAGAAGGAAAATTAAGAACAATAATAATATGGCA
>PYXC01000860.1:172500-182500 GCA_015244755.2 Tenualosa ilisha
GTGCGTGTGTGTGTGGCTGTTCACGGCCGCCTACTGTCCTCTGTGTGTTTCTGTCTGTCATGCTCACATTGTCTCTCCAACTAGTACTTTCCGTCTCTCTTTCTCCTCTATCCCTCCATCTCTGTCTCTCTCTCCTCCTCTCCTTCCACCTTCTCTCCCTCTGTCATGATCATTTCTCCTTCTCCATTCACATCCCCCTTTGCTGTCTCTCTGCCCCTCTTCCTGTCTATCATGTTGACAGGTTCAGTGTGTGTGCATGTGTGTGTGTGTGTGTGTGCATGTGTGTGTGTGTGCATGCGTGTGTGTGTCTCTCCGGTGAGCACACTGTTCTGATGTGTGTGCCAGTGAACTAGTTTCCAAATAAAGCCCTGTGAGTCAATCCAATCTGCCATCATTCTCCTCTGTCAGCTCCCATGCCCCAATGCCTCCTGTACCTCCAGCCAAATCCACACACACACACAAACACACACACACACACACACATGCACGCACGCTCGATACACACACACACACACACACACACATACACACACATCTCCCTACCGCCTACTCAACCACCCAACAAACACGCCTGTTACCTGGGCGTCCTGAGGAGAACATGTCCTCCTCTCCTCCCTAAGTCCACAAATTCAATTAGTTCATCTTAATCTGACAGACATCTCATGTCAAGGATTGAAAAGGAAAGAGTGGGGAGAAGGAGAGAGAGAATGACAGGGGAGAGCTGGAGAGAAGGAGAGAGGGGGGGGAGAGAAAGAGAGAGACGGAGACAGGGAGAGAAGGAGAATGAGAAAAGGAGAGAGAGAAGAGAGAGAAATTCTAGAATGCTACTTGACAACTGGCAGCAAAAATGAGCTCCTGAAAAAAATGTTTTGCCAGAAAAAGTTTGCTTATACTACTTCAAGTGAAGTCTAATAATTGGGTAGTGAATTGGAAACAACAGAGGCAGAAGATTGTCAAGGTGAAACCATAGTTTGTATAAGGGTAAAACCTCTGAGAACACCTTCTACAGCCTGAAGACTGTAAAGAAGAGCTATAAGAGCTAATTGCTAGCTGAGTTAGCCAAACTGCTACTCGGTGACATCATAATGGTTCTTACATTGGATGAAAATGTGTCTAAAGCAGAGGTATCTTTTAACATGAAGAAGATGAACTGTCAGAACAGCTAAGGAAAAGAAGACGATCAAACAGACCATAATGAGAGAACATCCTGAAGTCCTTCTGTCTGACTACATGGGACCTGATGGGACCTCTTGTGTAACCTCTTATTGTTCACCACCCTGTGCTCTGCCTGGGAATGTGTGAAGAGAGGAGGCATCAGCAGAGGAAGACAAATCTCAGTGGACAGGGAGAGGGACATCAGACTGGCAGTCAACCTGGACCACAATGGCACTGTGATGATGCAGGAACAGAGGGCAGTCTCATTCATTTTCAGAGGAAATTCAAAGACTTCAAAAACAGCTCTCTGAATTACAAACCAGATCTGGAGTTGAAGGTCACAGCAGTATCATCAGGAGCTGTGACAGACTCAGGCCGTCCACAAGCCCATAGTCTCACCACCTGACAACAAAGGACTGAAAGACGACATGGTTCAACTTGAACAGGACTACATCTAACGCACTATCAGGACTCCAGTATATGCACTTTATCCTACCCTTCCCTACCCCATCCTCTTTTTATGCACAAAATAGGTTGACAAACAGTCACAATTTCACTGCATGTTTTACCCCCAGTAGTTACCCCCGACAATAAACTTTCCTTGTATCCTTGTGTCATTGTGTTCATGTTCAGAGAGGAAACCATACAACCTGCAGCAGCTTCAAGCAAAAGATCCACCCTGACATGAACTTAAGAGGCAGCCATGGACTACTGGGCCTTAGGGCTTCAGCCTTCGGGCTTGTAACCGACGGGTTAGGGCTTCGGGCTTGTAACTGAAGGGTTGCCGGTATGATCCCCAACCCGTGGACCATGGCTAAAGTGCCCTTGAGCAAGGTACTTAACCCACCGCAGCCAACTGCTCTGGTTTAGTATGTTCTTCACTTCACTGTGTGTGGGTTTCACTAATGTACAATTACAATTTACAATTACAGCATAAACAGGAAGGTTTATTGAATAATCCATCCCACATAATCATTCACACAGGGACAAATGACCTTAAAACAAATCTCAACTAAGTCAAAAGGAAGAAGAGGATTCATTAACAGCACAGACAATTCAGGAACAACACAGAACACACCCAGACCTCTGGAAACAGCAATATGTTGTACAGCTGCCAAAAGATGAGTTGGACAGTTGTAAAGATCAGTTGATCAGTTGTAAATTTAAGGACACCAATAGAAAAAGGACAGTGAATACTAACACAAACTATTGGCTTGATGGCAAAACGTGGACCAAACATTTCGAAAGCCTACTAAAGAAAAATGACCTCTACTCCCAATTTTAAAAAAGTCAATTATAACTTTACACAAACTGAACACCAACATAGAATCCATTAAAAACTAAAAATCCTGTCGGATAGATGGCAATGAAATGCTAAAACTACTCTAAAATGTTTTAATTTGATATTATCGGCTGGCCACTTTCCAGATCAATGGTAAATCAGTCAAACGGCACCAATATTTAAACATGGTAGTAAACTAAATCCAAACAATTACAGAGACATCTCACAAAGCAGCAATCTTGGGAAATTATATTGTAGCATATTGAATAATAGAATTACAAATTTTATACAGGACAATCAATTGGCTTCTCAAAATGTAACAGACAACAGATCACATATACACTTTAAATCCACTTATCACATATACATACAGATCACATATAGATCTTAAATCCACTTATCACATATACATATAGATCACGTATACACTTTAAATCCACTTATCACATATACGTATAGATCACGTATACACTTTAAATGCACTTATAGGTGAACATAGGTGTACAAAAAGTGAAAAAGGAAAAATATTTGCCTGCTTCCTAGATTTTTGCAAAGCCTTTGATTGGGTTTGGCATGAGGGACTTTTACTAAAACTTTTAGATAACAAAATCGATAGTAAAACCTATGATATAATTAAGGACATGCATGAAATCAATATATGCTGTGTACAAATGAACAACAAACAAACCAATTATTTCAGTCAGCAAAAGGAGTTAGACAAGGCTGTTGGCTGAGCCTGACATTATTTAACATTTATATCAATGATTTAGCTACTGAACTTGCAAATTCCCATCTCCAGGGCTTAAACTTTTGGATAGAGATATTAAATGTCTGCTCTTTCCGGACGATCTATTTTTACTCTCCCCAAGTGCAGAAGGGTGACAAAAAAGCCTCAACACCCACAGTCAACAACAACAACAATAACAAAACAAAAGAGGGTAAATACCAAACACCATTTCACTATTGACAAACAAGTGCTGAAACAAGTTAAAGAATATTGCTACTTAGGACTGATTATCTCATCCACAGGACAATTTGATAATGCTATCTATCAAAAACCTGACTGAATAAAATCTATATTATTATAAGGGAGTGAAAGTTGGGGCCCCGAATACAAAGAGAACTTTGATGTATGGGACAAAAGCCACCTGCCTGAGATATTTCATTTGGAATTCTGTAAAGGTATTTTGGCCCTAGCAGACGTGCACCTAACCTAGCTTACAGGGCAGAGCTAGGAAGTTACCCTCTCATTAACATTCCAAAGAGAGCAGTACCATTTTTACACCACCTGCAGATAAGCATTGGAGGTACCCCACACCGCGACCCAGCTGAGAAGTAGTCACCCTGAGAAGGAATCCCTACATCACCTCATCCAAATGTCTAAACACAACTGATATAAATATTCTCAAAATTAAAACATTTAGAAAAAAGCTCTAAAGAACAATACATCAATATAATTGGAAGAAAAAAATAAACTAAAATAGAATTTATATAAAATAGAATTTGGCACCAAATTTAATTCAAATTAAAAATCGTCACCAAATAAATCTATTTACCAAGTACAGGTTAAGTGATCATTGCCTTCTCATGGACATAGAGAGACACAGGCAAGTCTGGCTGTCTGGAGAGCACAGAGTATGCAAACACTGGAACACCGGAGAGATGGAGGATGAAGCACAAAATGTACCACATTCAAACACTTTAGAGAAACATACTACAGAAGAATAGAAGACATTTGCCCTGAATTCACTAACTTAGACAATGAACTAAAACTACCATTCCTCCTGCAGGAAACTGATAATATTAGTTATTCTTCTATTTAAAGCTTTGGTAATATTGTATTTACATTCATGCCAATAGAGCTATTGAATTGAATTGAAATGAACTGGGGAGGGGGGGGTGTAGAGGAAGAGGCAAGGGGGAGGAGGGTTTGGATTGAGAGATGATGATTTCCTGTTGTTTTGTGCTCCGGTTTGCTCTGTGCATTTTAGAACACAGTTTAACAATCCGTTTGTTTTAGAACACATCTTAACAATCCGTTTGTTTTAGAACACAGTTTAACAATCCGTTTGTTTTAGAACACATCTTAACAATCCGTTTGTTTTAGAACACAGTTTAACAATCCGTTTGTTTTAGGACACAGTTTAACAATCCGTTTGTTTTAGGACACAGTTTAACAATCCGTTTGTTTTAGAACACAGTTTAACAATCCGTTTGTTTTAGGACACAGTTTAACAATCCGTTTGTTTTAGGACACAGTTTAACAATCCGTTTGTTTTAGAACACATCTTAACAATCCGTTTGTTTTAGAACACATCTTAACAATCCGTTTGTTTTAGAACACATCTTAACAATCTGTTTGTTTTAGAACACATCTTAACAATTCGTTTGTTTTAGGACACAGTTTAACAATCCGTTTGTTTTAGAACACATCTTAACAATCCGTTTGTTTTAGAACACATTTACATTTACATTTACATTTACATTTAGGCATTTAGCAGACGCTTTTATCCAAAGCGACTTACAAAAGAGGATAACATTCAAGCTACAACACAATGAACTAACAAGGAGTGCATATTGCTAACATAGAATCTGCGCTGTTTTAAGTTGAAAGTGCAATAGTGTAACACAATGTAGAGAAATTAAATTATTAAGTGCATTCTCAAAGTTTACACCAGGAGATATTCTTGGAAGAGCTTAGTCTTCACGAGTTTCTTGAAGGTGGAGAGGGTATCAGTTGATCTGGTAGCACTTGGGAGGTCATTCCACCAGCGCGGAACCAGATATGAGAAGAGTCTGGACCGACCTGCACAAGGTGTTGGCCGTGCTAGAAAACGTTCCTTAGAGGAGCGTAGTGGTCGTCGGGTGACATAGGGCTTCAGAAGAGAATTCAAGTAGATGGGAGCAGAGCCATCATTCACCCTGTAGGCCAACATAAGTGCCTTGAATTTAATGCGAGCAGCCAAGGGCAGCCAGTGAAGTTCAATGAACAGAGGTGTGACATGTGCCCTTTTTGGCTGGTTAAAGACCAGACGTGCAGCTGCATTCTGGATCATCTGTAGCGGTCTCACTGCACAGGCTGGTAGGCCTGATAGGAGGACATTGCAGTAGTCAAGACGAGAGATAACCAGGGTCTGAACCAGGAGCTGGGTTGCATGTTGGGTTAGGTACGGCCTGATCTTTCTTATGTTGAATAGGGAAAAACGGCACGACCGAGCCACAGAGGCAACATGATCTGCAAAGGTCAGTTGGTCATCGATCATGACACCTAGGTTTCTTGCCACTTTGGTGGGAGGAACAGACAGGGAGTCGATCTTGATACCGATGTCGTGGTGTATGGCTTGTTTGGCTGGGAGGACCAGCAGTTCAGTTTTGGAGAGATTTAGTTGGAGGTGATGTCCTTTCATCCATGCAGATATATCGGAGAGACAGTCCGAGATCCGTGGTGACACCGTGGAGTCGTCCGGCGGAAAGGACAGATAGAGCTGGGTATCATCCGCATAGCAGTGGTAAGAGAAGCCATGGGAGTGGATGATTGAGCCCAGCGAGGTGATGTACACATCTTAACAATTCGTTTGTTTTAGAACACATCTTAACAATCCATTGTGTGTGTGTGCCATTCCACTAGAGTAAGAGTACAGAGCACTCCATGCTCCACACCTCCAAACCCTGCTTCCCCGCTACACCAGAAGTGTCATTTAGAACTAAACGCTCCCTGCTGCATCTGTAGCTTCCCCTGCATCTCAGACGGCTTGTTTCCATCATACTCATCCCCTCCTCTCCTCTCCCTTCTCCCTCTCTCACACTCTGTCTTCTTCACCCCCATTTATCTCTTCCTGCTACTCCCTCTCTCTCTCCCTCTCTCTCTCTCTCTCTCCCTCTCTTTCTCTCTTTCTTTTTCTCTCTCTCTCTCCCTCTCTCTCTCTCTCTCCCTCTCTCTCTTTCTCTCTCTCTCCCTCTCTCCTTCTCTCTCTCTGTCACAATTAGGTGCCTGCATTCCACCTCTCTGCTTCCTCGTCTCTCCCAATCCATCCATCTCTTCACACTTGTGTGATTCTATTCTTCCCCGTGTCTCTCTCCTCATCCCTCCCTCGTCTCCTCTTCTCCTCTTCTCCCAGACTCCTTTTTTCCCTTCTCTTTTCCTTCACCTGACCCATCGTTCAGTCTCTCCATTATGTCTCCCTCCATCACTCTCCACCCTTCCTCCACTCATCCATACACACTCTCTTTATCTGTCTCTACTTGATATCCTTTCTCTGATTCAACTGTTTTCTTTCTTTCCATACTCTGGTTTTATATGCATGTGTGCCAGTAGCACACAGTGAGGCTTTGGATAGTTTGGAATAAAACTTGTTTTCTCCTTCTCACTCCTCCCCTCTGTCTTTCCTACTGTCATTCCATCTCTCTTCATCTTTTCTATCTTTCCCACTCCTCTCTTTCATTCCTCTTCTCTTCCTCTTCCCTATCTGTCCCACTCCTCTCTTTCAATCCTCCCTCTTCTCTATCTGTCCCACTCCTCTCTTTCAATCCTTCTCTCCCTTTCTCCTCCCCCAGTCCATCCTCTCCCTCCTGCTCTCTAAGTATCTGTCTCTGTTTCTCTCTCTGTCTTTCTGTGAATGTGTGTGTGTGTGTGTGTGTGTGTGTGTGTGTGTGTATGGGGTTGCAAGCTGCAGTGTGTGTGTTGACCTGCAAGGCAGTGACATTCAGAGGCTGCTCCCCTGCCTGCAGCGCTGACATTTCTGCCACACTTTGATGGCGCCTTTGAACAGAGATGTGAAGGGAAGAGCAGCCTGTCTGCCTGCCTCCGACACTACCCATCCCTACCACACATTACTCTACACAGCACAGCACAGCACAGCACTACCCCACATTACTCTACACAGCACAGCACAGCACAGCACAACACAGTACAGCAGACACAACCCGACCCATCCCTACCCCACATTACTCTACACAGCACAGCACAGCACACACAACCCGACCCATTCCTACCCTACAATACTCTACACATCACTACAGCACAGTACAGCACAACGAAACACCACCTGACCCATCCCTGCCCCACATTATTCTACTCACACAGCTCAGCATAACCCAACACAACCCAGCTCAGCACAACCCAGTCTTCCCTACATTACTCTACTCTACACAACCCAACACAACCCAGCTCAGCACAACCCAGTCTTCCCTACATTACTCTACTCTACACAACCCAACACAACCCAGCTCAGCACAACCCAGTCTTCCCTACATTACTCTACTCTACACAACCCAACACAACCCAGCTCAGCACAACCCAGTCTTCCCTACATTACTCTACTCTACACAACCCAACACAACCCAGCATGACTGCTACCCAGCCCTTCCCTCCCCTACAGTGCGTTACTCTACCCAGCACAGTGCAACCCAACACAGCACAGCAGAACACAACACTCTTGTCTTCTCTTTTCTTCTCTTCTCTTTCCTCCCCTCTTCTCTTCTCTCCCTTCTTCTCTCCCTGTCTGCTCTCCAGTCCGCTGGCAGTTTACAACTCTCTTAGCACACACAGGCATACACACACACACAAGCACACACGCACGCACACACATACAAACACACACAAAACACACACACACACACAAACACACACACACACACATCCAAACACACAAACACACACAGACACACACACACACGCACACAGCACTTCTGTCTAACTTTGACAACCCCGCCTCATCTCTCTCCTAGCACCCTGCCCCCCTCTCTCTTTTCATCTTTTTCAGTTGCTCTCAATCTCTTCTTCTCTTTTTATGCCTCACTTCGTCTGTCATCTCTCCCTCTCTCACTGCCCCCCTCCGCCTCTCACACACACTCACACACACTCACACATCACTCTCTCTTACTTTCTCACTGTCTCTTCTCCTAGATTTTTACGCTGTACATCTCTTTCACCTTCTCTCTGTTCCCTCCCTCTTTGCCATTCCCTCTAAAGCACACACACACACACACACATACACACACACACACTCTCATGCACAAACACACACACACACACACACTCTCATGCACACACACACACACACACACACAGACACACACACACACACACACACTCATGCACGCACACACACACACACACACACACACACACACACACACGGCCTGGTTCTTTCCCTCTGTCTTCTTTGCCCTCCCCCTGTTTCTTGCCTCCCTGCTGGGGTGCCTTCAAAGACGCCTGGCGTGTCTCTCCCCACATGGCTCTGCACAGAGTCAGGCGTGCCCAGCAACCACCAGCCAACCCTCCACTGCACGCACACACACACACACACACACACACACACACACACACACACACGCGCGCGCACACAGTACATACCCCACACACACATGCAAACACTCTCTCTAATGCAAACCCATATACACTCACCCATACACACATGTACACACACACACACACACACACACACACACGCACAACCCCTCCTGCTGTGGAGCCTTCAAAGCCACCCCTGTCATTCCAGCTGCCAGTGCCAGGCTTACTTGAGAGAGACAC
Organism: Tenualosa ilisha; assembly: GCA_015244755.2. NCBI lineage: Eukaryota > Metazoa > Chordata > Actinopteri > Clupeiformes > Clupeidae > Tenualosa > Tenualosa ilisha. The sequence continues at coordinate 181,470 of PYXC01000860.1, forward strand.
ACTCACGCTAGTGCTAACTCGCTAACTCCTCTCCCCACACAGTTACCCCCTCCTCTCTCACCCCCAACCCAGCCCCCATCCACAGCTCCCCCCCACCCCCGAGCCCACAGCCCCAGTCCCAGCCCCAGCCACAGCCACAGCCCCCCCCACCCCCCGAGCCCACAGCCACAGCCCCAGCCACAGCCACAGCCACAGCCACAGCCACAGCCTGTCTCCTTGTGTCTCAACAACCCAGAAAATTGCTACAGTGAGCAAAAAAAGACACGACACACTAAACATTTAGTGAGAGAGCCTGAGAAAGAGAGAAAGAAAGACAGAGAGAGAGAGAGAGAGAGAGACCTGTGCTAAGCGGAAGAGAAGCCCCATGAGGTAGCACTGCTTTGACAAGCAGACGTGCTGATAGGTGCTGGATGCAGAACTTCATTCCTGCCAGCCTGGTTTGGCAACTCCTCTCCCTCCCCATTCCTCTCCTCCTCTCTCCTCTTCAGTGCATCTGTTTCTTCCACTTCTGTCCTCTCCTCTGCTTTTATCTCCTTTTCCTTTACATCTCCCCTCATCTCTCTCTCTCTCTGCAGCCTTTTTCTTTCCCTTCATCTTCTCTCATGTTCCCTTCTTTTCTCTCCTCACCTCCCTCCTTCTCTTTTTCTCCTTTCCTGTATTTCTTCTCTCTCTCTCTCTCTCTCTCTCTGGAGATGACTGTTTTCTCTCTCTTCCTCCCTGTGTCTCCTGTGGGCTCCTGATGGACTGTGAGGCTGGGAGTCGCTCACGCTCCAGTCTAATTAAACACACTTGGCTATGCCTCATCTAGCCTAGAAAGAAAAACACTTCCTCTCCTCTCCTCTCATTCACAGACTTTTTTCTTGCTCACTCTCTCTTTCACTCTCTCTCTCACGCTCTCTTTCACTCTCTCTCTCTCTCTCTCTCTCATGCTCTCTTTCACACACATACACACACTCTCTCTCACTTTCACTCTATACATACAGGCTTTCCATCTCCCTCCCTCTCTCTCTTATCTTATGAGAGCAGGGCTT
>PYXC01000860.1:187500-195000 GCA_015244755.2 Tenualosa ilisha
GTGTGTGTTTTGTGTGTATTCATCTGTGTGTGTGTGTGTGTGTGTGTGTGTGTGTGTGTGTGTGTGTGTGTGTGTGTGTGTGAAAGTGTGATTGTGTGTCTGAGAGTGTTTGAGTGTTTGTCCAGGAGTGAGGGTCCATGCGTGTGTGTGGCTGTGAGTGTGTGCATGTAAGTATGTTTATGTCTGAGCGGACAAAAGACAAAACTATAAGGGTTGTATTTTAGTCTAAATGTATGTGACATGAGTCTATATGTCTATATGAGAGGTGTGTGTGTGTGTGTGTGTGTGTGCATGTGCATGTCTGTCTGTGTGTGTGAATTCGTGTGCACGTGTGTGTGTGTGTATGTGCACGCATGTGTGTTTGTATATGTGTGCATGTGTGTGTGTGTATGTGCATGTGTGTGTCTGCGTGTGTGTTTGTGTGTGACTGCTCAGGGACAGAGATCCATCTGTCAGTTTTGGATAAAGATGCCAGAAACAATGAAGATGAGATTTCTCTCCAAATGGCAGTGTGTGAGTGGAGAGAGAGAGAGAGAGAGAGAGAGAGAGAGAGAGAGAGAGAGAAAGAGAGGGGGCGATTGGAGGAGCGGGCTGTGTTCAGACTCTAGTGTGTGCCAGCCTGATGCTGTGCCCTGCTCGGTGCTGGCAGGGCACAGCACTCCTGGAGCTCTCTGCCACTCTGATACGCCACCTGTGCCTTCTCTTTCTCTCCTGACCACGTGGTCACTCCATCATGGTCTACACATCCTCCCCTGCCCAATCCCTCTCTCTCTCATTCCTTCTCTTTCTCTCCTGACCACGTGTTCACTCCATCATGGTCTACACATCCTCCCCTGCCCAATCTCTCTCTCTCATTCCTTCTCTTTCTCTCCTGACCACGTGTTCACTCCATCATGGTCTACACATCCTCCCGTGCCCAATCTCTCTCTCTCATTCCTTCTCTTTCTCTCCTGACCACGTGTTCACTCCATCATGGTCTACACATCCTCCCCTGCCCAATCTCTCTCTCTCATTCCTTCTCTTTCTCTCCTGACCACGTGTTCACTCTATCATGGTCTACACATCCTCCCCTGCCCAATCTCTCTCTCTCATTCCTTCTCTTTCTCTCCTGACCACGTGTTCACTCCATCATGGTCTACACATCCTCCCCTGCCCAATCTCTCTCTCTCATTCCTTCTCTTTCTCTCCTGACCACGTGTTCACTCCATCATGGTCTACACATCCTCCCCTGCCCAATCTCTCTCTCTCATTCCTTCTCTTTCTCTCCTGACCACATGTTCACTCCATCATGGTCTACACATCCTCCCCTGCCCAATCTCTCTCTCTCCTCTCTCCAGTTCTCAAACAGGGGCATTGAGAGCAAAGTCATTTTTGCTCTCTCTGCACTTAGGAAGTGACATTTTGTTTTGTATAGCAAATCACTGTCCAATGGTTAGTGTTATTAAGGCAATAAGTAATCCAGTAACTAAGTATGCAGTAGGCTCACTGTAAACTAATCCAGTAACTAAGTATGCATTAGGCTCACTGTAATGTAGGTATGGGAATTTGAACTGTAATATGTTCCTTAGCTACCCCCCAAAAATTAAACCACAGAAATCTGTTGCTTTCTTAAGCCCCAGCACAATCAGTAGATTGTCTGGTCTAATGGTGATGGAGTAACGGTGGTCAGGTCAAAGCCTTCACTTCAACCACTAAAAAATAAAAAAAAGACACTGAAAGTAAGCCATGAGAGAGTGTGTGGGTTAGAAGGTCCTCACTTACTGATTCTGGGAAGTTCGTTGTTAACTGGTGACGTCATGGACTGTTTTGGAAAACATTTGGATTTGTCACTGAGCACTGGAGTGAAAGTGTGTGTGTGTATTGTGATGAGTCTCTCTGCCTGAATGTGTGTGTGTATTGTGACGAGTCTCTCTGTCTGAATGTGTGTGTGTGTACTGTGACGAGTCTCTCTGCCTGAATGTGTGTGTGTATTGTGATGAGTCTCTCTGCCTGAATGTGTGTGTGTATTGTGACAAGTCTGTCTGCCTAAATGTGTGTGTATTGTGATGAGTCTCTCTGCCTGTATTTGTGTGTATTGTGATGAGTCTCTCTGCCTGTATAGGTGTGTATTGTGATGAGTCTCTCTGCCTGTATTTGTGTGTATTGTGATGAGTCTCTCTGCCTGTATTTGTGTGTATTGTGATGAGTCTCTCTGCCTGTATAGGTGTGTATTGCGATGAGTCTCTCTGCCTGTATAGGTGTGTATTGTGATGAGTCTCTCTGCCTGTATTTGTGTGTATTGTGATGAGTCTCTCTGCCTGTATTTGTGTGTATTGTGATGAGTCTCTCTGCCTGTATAGGTGTGTATTGTGATGAGTCTCTCTGCCTGTACAGGTGTGTATTGTGAGGCATACTGTTGTAGTGAAGACTGTCAGCAGTGTGACATCTTTCCGAAGGATATAATTGGTCAGCTGAGCTCAGCCTTGAGGTGACTAGGGGGGTGATAAGCGGTATGCATGTTGAACGCCAACGCATGAGTTTGCTGTGCGACTGATGATGAGTCTGATAACGAGGTGTCAGTTTGGGGTGAGCGCTGTGACATCACTCCAGGTTCTGCAAAATGGTGAGGCGTGAGGCTGGTGTCAGTGCTGTGGCATCACTCCTGAGGGCCGAATTGGCCGATGCAGAATGACGAGGAGCAAGTTGTTTTGAGACTAGATGTCTGATAGGACAGCTGGTGAGATTACGGCCGTGGATGGAGGTGAAATGTGGCCTTGATTATGAGACCACTGTTTTCAAAGTCACACTCAGTCCAGCCAATCTCTCCCACATATAAACCAAAGGGCAGGTTCATTCCAGGACTTGGTTAGTCTGGGCTGGGTCATTATGAAATACATTTGCGATGGTGACTGGCTTATGGGGTCTATTTATCACATAACTTCAAGCATACACTGTAGAATAGTGCAGTCATTGGTGAATCTGATTTCAAATTAGTCCTCCAGAGGTGTCCATTTCGGAGCACCAGACAGCGCTGCTATAGAGATTTAGAGTGTGCACAGTGCATACTTAGCACAGTAGCTTTAGTTGGCACAAAATGGTGCAAAGATAGACAGGAAATCATTTTGTTTCATCATATTTTGACCAGTAAGTATGATCAACCCACTGATTACAGTAAGTGATTGAGAGTATGTGAGAACTGTATTACAGGAAAAGTTTATTGTCTCTACCATAATGATGTATGTTTGCTGTGTCTACCACAGAGATGTATGTGTTTGCTGTGTCTACCATAGAGATGCATGTGTTTGCTGTGTCTACCACAGAGATGCATGTGTTTGCTGTGTCTACCACAGAGATGCATGTGTTTGCTGTGTCTACCATAGAGATGCATGTATTTGCTATGTCTACCATAGGGATGCATGTGTTTGCTGTGTCTACCATAGAGATGCATGTGTTTGCTGTGTCTACCATAGAGATGCATGTGTTTGCTGTGTCTACCATAGAGATGCATGTGTTTGCTGTGTCTACCACAGAGATGCATGTGTTTGCTGTGTCTACCATAGAGATGCATGTGTTTGCTGTGTCTACCATAGAGATGTTGTTTCTCTATCATAGAGATGCATGTGTTTATTGTGTCCGTACCATAGAGATGCGTGTGCTTGTTGTGTCTCTACCACAGAGATGCACATGTTTATTGTGTCTACCACAGATACATGTGTTGTGTCTTCAATAGGGGTGCATGTGTTTCTTGTGTCTACCACAGAGATACATGTGCTTATGGTGTCTACCATAGAGATGCATGTGTTGTGTCTGCCATGGAGATGCATGTGTTTATGGTGTCTACCACAGAGGTGCATGTGTTTATGGTGTCTACCATAGAGATGCATGCATTTATTGTGTCTACAATAGAGATGCATGTGTTGTGTCTGCCATGGAGATGCATGTGTTTATGGTGTCTACCACAGAGATGCATGTGTTTCTTGTGTCTACCACAGAGATGCATGTGCTTCTTGTGTCTACCACAGAGATGCATGTGCTTCTTGTGTCTACCACAGAGATGCATGTGTTGTGTCTGCCATGGAGATGCATGTGCTTATGGTGTCTACCATAGAGATGCAAGTGTTTCTTGTGTCTACCACAGAGATGCATGCGTTTATGGCGTCTACCATAGAGATGCATGTGCTGTGTCTACCACAGAGATGCATGTGTTTATGGTGTCCACCACAGAGATGCATGAGTTTATGGTGTCTACCATAGAGATGCATGTGTTTATGGTGTCTACCACAGGGATGCATGCGTTGTGTCTACCATAGAGATGCAAGTGTTTATGGCGTCTACCATAGAGATGCATGAGTTTATTATACCATAGAGATGAAGTGTTTGTTGTGTCTCTACCATAGACATGCATGTGCTTGTTGTTTCTGCTATACAGTTGCATGTATTGATCGTGTTTACCATAGAGATGCATGCATTTATTGTGTCTACAACAGAGATGCATGTGTTCATTGTCTTTCTGCCACAGAGATACATACACGCAGAGTTATAGAGAAAGACATGAGGAAGTACCAGCTTTTTACAGCTATATGAGATTTAATAACAAGGAGCTGATTGGATTGCAAGCTCCTGGCACTAGAGGATTGTTCCCTCACAGAAGTGCGCTCTGTACACAGTAGTGAGGCAGGGGGAAACGTAGCTGATGAATTGGGCTAAGTCTCTCCAACCGCCTCTCTCTTGCATTACAGAAATAAGTATTATTGCACTGTAATTCAATTCAGTCATGGATTAGCTATTTGTCATCGCTGTCGCATTAGCCTCTACAGTACACACACACACACACACACATACACACACACACATACAGGGGTTGAGAGAGCTACCCACATGCAAACAGATAAATGTTCACAATCACTGTGTGAAACACACACACACACACACACACGGGGGCTTGAACATCAACATAAACAAGCCACTCAAATGTTTGTGTCACACAGTTTGCCTTGACACACAGTGACATAACTCCCACAACAGATGTGCACGCAAACACAAACACATGCACACACACACACACACACACACACACACACACACACACACACACACACATTGAGCAGTGCTGTCTCAAGCAGATGATGTGTGGCTGATGCCTCCCTGCTCATCAATCACATGATATTTGTTTTGTTATTGCCTCGGCCATTACTGTTGTTGCACTTTGATCCATTTCCCGACAGCTCCTATTTCCATTACCAGTCCTCAATTAATACCCACAAATGTAATTACTGTGACAATGCACCTAATATGGGCCGCGCAGACGTGAAATGGATTGTGACAGGGTGTGTTTCAAACTGCCCCCTTCCTCCCCCTCCAATGCCAACATACACACACACACACACACACACACACACACACACACACACACACTAACCGCCTCTTACTCCCACTCCACTTTGGTGCGGCTGTTCTTCTCTCTCATCCCTTATTCTTTTCTCACCCTTTCTTTTTCTTTGTGTGTGAGTGTGTGTGTGTGTGCGTGCGTGCGTGCGTGTGTGTGGGTGTGTGTGCACGTGTGTGTGTGTGTGTGTGTGTGTGTCAGCCTGCTTTGCCCAGAGGAATGTGGATGGATGGATAGATGATAAGACAGGCGAGAAGACATAAGACTGTACACTCATGCATTCTTCACACACACACACACACACACACACACACACACACACACACACACACACACACACACACACACACACACACACATATGCACACAAAGTAAACAGTCTTGCAAATGCACCAATCCTCTCTTTCACAGTCTGTCTCTCTCTTCCTCTCTCTCTCGCGCACACACACACACGCACACACACACGCACACACACAATAACACACTCATGCGGTGGGAGGGTGGGTAGGATCAGACAAAGAGGTGCTGTGTGTCTGATGGGATTACATGACAGACTTCATATTTTACAGCGGCCCAGGGGCCATGCTCTGACCCGGCCTTGACCTCAGCTCCCCAAAACAGCCCTGCCTCAAACAATCCTCCTGTGGTCCCTACTTCCTCCTCCTCTGAGTGTGTGTGTGTGTCCATGTGCACATGTGCCACCTCACTCTTTCATCTCTCTTCTCTTCCTTTTCACACTTTCTTTCTACTTCCCTCTCTCTTTTCTCCTCCTCACTCTATCTTTCCTCCTCTCTCAAAAACTCCTTGTTCTCTGTGCACAACCCCCCCCCCCCACACACACACACACACACACACAGTGTGATACACCTTCAGACAAAAAAATAACCCTCAAAAATATTAAATAATAAAGGTTAGAAGGGATATTGATAATGATATTCCAAATGTTGGCTAATCACCAATGAAAATAAATAGAGAAACTGGAGGCGGGGTCTCACAAGGGGAAAGACACAAATGGGCTTTGCAGGTGTCTTTTAGCATGCTATTTCATGTGCTAGTTCTGTGAAAGCTGTTTACAGTAACACAGCTCTCCTCAATGAAGCCTGCTGTTAGCCTTGCACCATCACATTGTTCTAATCAGCTTTGCCTGCTATTGACTGCTGTTGTCATGGTTACCATTATCCAGGTGGACAGGATCCACATGCTGCCAAAGCTGCACATGGGAACTGGCCCTGAAGTTGCTCTAAACGGGGGAGTCTCAACACAAGCACAGAGCCAGGGCCAGATGATCTGGGGACGCTCATGCCTGTCACTCAGCTGACTGGCAACATGCCAGCAGGATCCTCTCTGGATCAGGGACACATGGATACCACATCAGAGACAATGGCCTGGCCAGGTGTCTGATAGCAGACACAGACATCCCAGAACAGGGTTGCATCTACTCAGGAGGAACCTCAGTGTTGACACACCAGATTTAGTTTACTTGTCAAGTTTAGTGTTGACACAACAAATTTACTTTCCTGTATCACCTAATGATTAGACCCCCCTTGAAGGTCTCTGTCAGTGTACAGTGTACCACGACAAGCGGATGTCACAAAATGTTCTTCAGCTGAACACAGATAAAACAGAAGTAACTCTAGTTGGGAGAAAAGGCAAAAGGCTCAGAATTTTCACCACTCTTGACATAAAGGGGATCAACACAAAGATGCCGTTAAAACCCTTGGTGTTGTCATTGACAGCAAGCTAAACTTTGACAGTCACATGAAAGCAATCACTGAGTCAGCATTTTATCTCCTAAAAAACATTGCCAAACTAAGAGGACTTATATCAAAAAAATATTTGGAAAAACTAATGCATCCTTTATTTCCAGGAGGGTTGTCTACTGCAATGGCCTTTTCACAGGCCTGCCAAAAAAGACCATCAGACAGCCTCAAAATGTGACGGCTCGGGTCCTCCTGAGAGCAAAAAGAACAGAGCACATTACTCCAATTCTAAGTCCCTTCACTGGCTCCCAGTAAGCTACAGAACTGACTTTAAAACACTGCTGCTTGTGTACAAGTCTCTAAATGGGACAGGGCCTAATTACCTCTCTGATATGGTTCTGCAATATAACCCTATCAGATCGCTCAGATCGCAGC
>PYXC01000860.1:200000-220000 GCA_015244755.2 Tenualosa ilisha
AGAGGGAGAGAGAGAGTAAAAGGGAGTGAGAGGCAAAGTTAATTAGACGTAGGGAGGAGGGCAGGGGTGGTGGTGGCGGGGGATCAGGTGGGTGGCTGTGGTGGTGAAAGGGTTGGCTGGGCTGGGGTGCTCTGACGGAATGGAAAGAGTGCGCTTGAGGAAACAGATGGCTCAGAATTGATTAACTTGCAGGAGCGCTTCTGCTAGCCCACCAGACCAAACATTAGCCCAGATAGTGTCTGGATGGAGACTAGCTACTTGGGGATCATAGGCAGACCCCTACACTCTACACACACACAGAGAGAGAGAGAGAGAGAGAGAGAGAATAAATAAATAAATAAATAAATACATAAATAAAAGCATTTGGTAACTCTTCATCATCAAACAATAACAATAATAGACAGTAAATTCAAGGACAAGAACAAGAGGTTTTTTTTTTTTACACATAAAGCCTTGTTTTCTGATCATTTATGGTGAAATACAATGGTTAAGATTAAAATTTTGGCAAATGCCTCTGTTACCAAGAATTTTCAGTTGCTGCGGTAGCCCTACTTAAGCCCTATTAGCGAATTATTCTGACAATCTAGTCATTTAAAATGAGCATCCTGTTGCTTTAAGAAATGATAGTTGTGTCAGCCAATCAGATTGCCTGAAGCAAAAAGAAGACTTTAACAAATGAGTGTAACTAATTACATTTGATTACTTTTCGACTACTTTTCTACATTTTGAACAAATATACTCAACCATATACCCAAACATTTTCAATTTTTTCAAATTTGTATTAACCTTGAGCATTACTTAGCACTGACAGTCAGTGACTGACTGACTTTGAATACGGTCACAATATTATATGACTGTGAAAGGACGATGTTGTGCACAAGAAAAAACAGCAGAACAAAAGCTATATTACTAAACATGTAGCCAACATTTCTGCTGAAGATATTCAGATGGAACTGAAATTGTAATCCTTGAATATTTATGAAAGTAACTGTAATTTAATAACATATAATAAGTTAACTGATTACAAGTTACTTTTATTTTATGATTGAATTACGTAATTGTGTTGTAACTCATTCCTCCACAACACTGTTCAAGATTTATTAGCTCTGCCTCCACTCAGGACACTGAAAATAAGGTCTTATGATGCCCCGGCACTGTGAACTCAACAGGAACCAAGAGGGCACAGCCTGTGCCCCAAACAACAGGACTGGACTTCTTTGTGGGCACTGAAGGGAAGGTTGAGCCTCTCTGAGCCTCTCTGGCCTCTTGTCTTTGGTTTATCACTAAGACACTGAAAAATAAACATGAACCCACTATCACTGATATCATCCAGTATCACTGACTGCACCTTTAAAGTAACAGTATCTAGGAATTTCCTGTGATATGGTAGCGAATGGTGAATGCCCATTTAGTGCTTAGGAGGTACTCAGTCTACGACTGACAAAGACCTCATGTTCCTCTCTGTGGTGCACACTGACACTGCATGCCATAAAATGGGTTTGAAGTCATTGTTTTTAAAGGCACAAGAGCTAAACTGTGTTGTTTTAAACATTCCAAGACGAGATGTTAACTACACTGTAACTAATTTTGAACTAACTGAGATAAGTAACTGTGCATTAATCCTGGTATTATTCAAAGGGTATTTCTCTTCCTCACTCAAAACAGCTTGTATTTCTACAGAAATCTAGCCCACTGCTGATGTGTCGATGGTTCACTGAAATAATTTTGGAGCAGAAACATTCTTTTATTCCTGACAGAGCGCTCTCAGTCTGTTCATACTCAACAGCAATTTGAATTCCAACAGGAGCAAGAGAGAGCGAGGGAGGGAAGGGAGAGAGAGAGAGAGGGAGAGAGGGAGAGGTAGAGAAAACATGATAGAATGGCCTGAAAAAGGGAGTATGCGAGGGCCATGAGGGAACTCAATAACACATGCTGCACTGATAAGCAAATGGAAAGTGTGTGATGGTGTGTTGCATTAGTGTGTCGGGCCAAAGCAAATCAAGAGTGCATAAACAAGCAGAATAAACAGAGACATCACTGAGTGGCGACGCACAGGTCTCTGTTGTAGTGAGGCTCGCACACACACGCGCACACACACAGACAGATGTGTGTGAATCACTCCACACTCAAATGTTGTGTAGTGGCTGTGGTTCTCGCTCACGACTGAACACCTGGGACCCAGCCCATCAGAACCAAAGAGAAGAGCGGGTCTGGGCCAGAGCCAACGCAGCGCACAGGGCCATGTATGAGTCATAACTCATAACGCCGCTCTGTTTGTGAAAAGTGTGAGAGCGCATTCCACATTCCAGTGGTGTGTCATTACGAAGATTGATATTTACACTCTCATGCTCACACATTTATGTTGTTGGTTGTTTTTTGTTTGTGTGTTTTGTTTTGGTTTTCTTCCTGCCTTTCTAAACTGAATGACAACAAATAAATTAATTGATTGTTAAATGCTTTGAATGAAAGATATTACAGTGGGATGGAAACAGTGGAGTAAACATGGAAGAGACAAACGATAAAGTAAGGAGTGATCAGGAGTTAACAAATCAGTCAGCACTTTCCCAAGCTCACAATAACCCTCACCTCTCTCTCTCTCTCTTTTGTCAATCCTCCCATCTCTCCATTCTTCTCTCTCACTCACTCTCTCTTTCTCGATCTGCAACCCACCCCCTCCATTCCTCTCTCTCTCTCCCCGAACATTCTGGGTGTTGAAATCCCTTGAAGGGGTGTGAAATGAAAAGTAACATTCTGCGGCCTTAAAAAACTGTTGGGCAAGTTGAAGCAGCACTGATGGTAGTAGCAGAGGTAGAGGAGTGAGTGAAGTAGCGTGTGTGTGTGCGTGTGTGTGTACGTGTGTGTGTGTGTGTGCACGCCAAGCACGGAGCTGGCGCTTGTTAACCTGAGGGCTGGGTGATCGACCAAGCCTGTCTTCCTTGTCTGCTGGGCTGTGGTGCTGGGGCACTGACGCATGCATTTCCATGTATTTTATAAAGCCGAGCTCCTCTCCCCAGGCCCCCCCCACTCTGGCTGCGCCGCTCAGGCAAGACTGGCTTATTTATAGGGCTGCAAAAAAGCCCGACGGCAGGGCAGGAAGTGAGGGCGAAGGATGAGGGTTGAGGGCGACACAGGTGTGTGTGTGTGTGTGTGTTGCTGGGGTGCGCGGCAGAGGTGAAAACAACAAATGTTTAACAAGTCTTTAAATGTGCTTTTGGTGACTGCAATCCTGTGGTTCTGTGAGGCCAATGAAACATCTAAAAATTCAGAGGGGAAATTCAGAGTTTCAAGGGGAAATGATTGTGTTTACAAAAGCAGCCCTCTCTGAGTAAATGTTAAAGAACTGAAAATATACCACATGAATATAAGCGATCGCTTGTGTAAGGAAATGAGAACGAGAGTGAGAGAGAGAGAGAGTGTGTAAGAAGAGAATGAAAACTGTGAGAGATGATGGTGAGAACCCAAACTGTTGTGCTTCTCGGCGTCTCTGCTGTGAGAGGCAGCATGTGCCATGGAGCAGCTTGTGGATTAGTTCAGTGGGCGCGCACACTCAAGCCAGCCGGATAAGGCTGCTTGTGACTCATCCACCGCCAGGTCCTGGGCTCCATCCCACAACACCACCCAACAACGCCACACAGTAGCAGCACCCAACCCACACAACGCCACACATACACACCCACACCCACACGCAGCACCCAACAACGCCACACGCAACGCCACACAGTAGCAGCACCCAACAACGCCACACTGCAACGCCACACAGTAGCAGCACCCAACAACGCCACACTGCAACGCCACACAGTAGCAGCACCCAACAACGCCACTCGCAACGCCACACAGTAGCAGCACCCAACAACGCCACACTGCAACGCCACACAGTAGCAGCACCCAACAACGCCACACTGCAACGCCACACAGTAGCAGCACCCAACAACGCCACACTGCAACGCCACACAGTAGCAGCACCCAACAACGCCACACTGCAACGCCACACAGTAGCAGCACCCAACAACGCCACACTGCAACGCCACACAGTAGCAGCACCCAACAACGCCACACTGCAACGCCACACAGTAGCAGCACCCAACAACGCCACACCACAACACCACACAGTAGCAGCACCCAACAACGCCACACCGCAACGCCACACAGTAGCAGCACCCACCCACACCACGCCACACTGCACCCCACACGCCCCCCCCACAGTAGCAGCACCCCCCCCCCCCCCACACGCACCCACCCCATCGCCACACAGTAGCAGCACCCAACAACGCCACACTGCAACGCCACACAGTAGCAGCACCCAACAACGCCACACTGCATCGCCACACAGTAGCAGCACCCAACAACGCCACACTGCAACTCCTCTTCCCCTACATCACACTGGGTAATGACTCTGTTGATTAGAAACTCATTGAGACGTCAAGATCACATATGTGTATGTGTTGAGTGTGTGTCTATGTATGTGTCTTGTGTGTGTGTGTGTGTGTGTGTGTGTGTGTGTCTGCAAATCATACAACCATGCATAACAATAAACACGGCTGAATGACTACATTTTTGTGCATGTTTATGGGGACTTGTGTCCCTCTCAGTGTCTCAGTCTCTCCATGAAGTTGCAGCCCAACTAGTTTGTTTTGTCTTTGCCAGTGAGACGCGACGTGAGCTGCGGTGTGATCTTGGGACCAATCTCAGCTCCCTCCTCTCTGCCTCTGTTCCAGGCCTAAATACACTCCTCAGCCCCTAATGAACTGTGCGGCGAAATCACAATTGGGTTATTGATTGTGCCTCGCAAGTAACCAATAGCGTTGGCTGTGAAATGCACACACACAGACACACACACACACACACACACCGAGTGTGGAGATGATTATTAAGGATGAATAAAGATGGGGCATTTGCATATGCATGCATGGTGTGAGGCTTTGGAGTTTCTTCAGAGCACTAATTAAGAAGTGACTCGCTACTTTCATTTCACATTTGAATGACTAATGACTTCACTCGGCCCCATTCAGGCCGACTCCATTCTATTCCCAGGCTCACCTGCCATTTAATTTGTGTAATTATTTTTTAATTATTCGACTCTGATATAGACTCTGCTATCTGCACAAACAAAAGCTCGGCAGCTTGTGCGATATCTGGCCATGTCGAGCAAAATAGGCGCTATCTAACCCCTCTGTGTTTCGCGTTTAAGGGCAGAAATATTCTCATTGTCTCACGCGCGCCGAAAGCACACGTCCTCGTTTCTAACAGGCGGCAAACGCGTAAGTAAATAAATAAAGGCCGCTAAATAAATAATAAAAATAAAAGGCAAACAAGAGAGATGGGTGGCAGCAGTGACCACCCGGGGGCGAGCAGCAGCGATCTAAACGCTGGGACTCATTAGCTGCTAGCGTAGCAAGCGGGTGACTGGCAGTGGCCTGCGTGACCTCCTGCTTGTTTGTCTCTTATTTACTGAGTCCCTTTCCCTGGCTGTGAAAGGTTTCCTAAGCGCGCTAGATCCACCCAGCGCTAGCAGCTTGCCTGACTGCTTAGCATTCAGCAGAGGGGGGCCCCGCGCCGGAGCGGGGAGGAGGATGCTGGCCTTAAACAGATAAAAGTCCCTCATCAGAGAGAGGTAATTCAGCTTTAGAAAAGGGAAAATGAACAAACCTCCAATCCGCCAACATCACCAGGGCTGGACGAACAATCACTCCTGTCACTTCTATTGTGTGAGGGTAGGAGTGGGGAAGGGCTTTTTTTCCCTTTTTTTGAAGCAGCCAAGATTTGAAAGCACATGATTACCTCTGAGAGGGAGCTCTACTCCACTCTTGTGACTTCCTCTGTGCATGTATGTGTGAGCATAGCTGTATGTGTGTGTGTGTGTGTGTGTGTGTGTGTGTGTGTGTGTGTGTACTCGTGCTTGTGTGTGTGTGTGTCTGTTGTGCATGGATGTGTAAGCATCTATGTGTGTGAGAGTGTGTGTGTGTCCTCGTGTGTGTGTATACACATACATTTAGACAAGACAACATGGGAAGAATCACCGCATCCTCCTCCTCCTCCACCCCACTACCCTCACATACACACACACACACACACACTCACTCACTTACTCACACACACACACACACACACACACACACACACACACAGACCCCGAACCCCCTGTCCTCAGGCCCCACCCCTGTCCTCAGACCCCCACCCCCCATCCTCAGACCCCCACCCCCTAGCGTCTCTGTGCAGGATCACAGCTGATGCAAGGTGTTCTCCGGCCAGAGCCTCCTCATACCCCCCCCCCCCCCCCCCAGCAGCACTCTGAACGGGGAACAGGGGGAACAGGGGGAACAGGGGGAACAGGGGGAACAGGGCCACGAGGAGAAGAAAGGACCGTGCTGGCTGAATTGGTTATTCCCTGCATCCCCAGCTCCTGAAAGAAACATTCTCTCTCTCTCTCTCTCCCCCTCTGTCCTTGCTCTGCTAGTCCCTCTCTTGTCAGTTGTAGTTCCCTCAGCCTATTCCCTCTGTAGATCTCATGCTCATTCTTCTCCAGTAATAAAGCACCGGTATGTTTGCCCTCTCTTTGCTGGTCTCTCTGTCCTTCTTGAAGGTTTCACTCAGTTAGCTGACTCACTCCAGACCTCCTTTGGCTTCATCCCTCGTAATTACACCTCTCTCTCTCTCTCCTACTCTCCCTCTCTCTCTCTCACTATCCTGAAGGCTTTTCTGTTGGCTTCACCAAAAACTGGCCAAACCCAATACGTTCAACCACATCTCTCCCCTTCCCCTTCCCCTTCCCCCGTTGTCTGAAGGTTCTCAGTTCAACTCTACCCAAATTGTCACAACCCAAGGCAATGAGTAGTAGGTCATGTATCAGTCAGGTGCTGAGCTCCATGTCTCTTGACTCGTCTCTCTTGTGGCTATGCAGATGCAGAGCCCTGCTATAACGCTACAGAGCCTTACTCCTGCCTCCCAAACATCACTGGCAGGATGAGTGGATGGGAGGAAGAGAGAGAGAGAAAGAGAGAGAGAGGTAGAGGGATGGAGAGGGAAGGAGGAGGGAATGTGTGGTACCTGTATTTCCACTGAAGGCTCCTTCCTTCTTTCTTTATGTTCTATTCCCTTTATCCCCTCATCTTTTTTGGAATTCTTTCACAGCTGCTCAGGCAAAACTTCCCTGCTGAGATGTAACAAGGAGACGGTAGAGTAAAAAAGAAAAATCACAAAACCAATAAACAAAAGCCCTGGCAAAAAATTAGCTATGCCTTTATGGAAATGAATGGCCTTGATAGTATTGAGAAGGAGGCCCGGCATGTTTCTGTGCCTGCCTGGGTAAAGAAACTCCGCAGGATCTCTTATTCTAGCGTGGAGAAAAATGCTTTACAAAGATGTGATTAAATCAAGGATGTAAATAAAGAAAGCTCAGTGGCGAATGCGGTGCCAGATGTTCCCTGCAGGCTTTTACAGCAAAGGCCTCTCTCCCCTTCAATGAACTCCAGCCCCCTGCTCCTCGGAGAGACAAAGAACAGGAACAGACCCTGCCACCAAGCTCTCCTCTCATCCTGCTCCGCTCCTACCAGCCCTACATGCTAAACGGATGCGGGGCACACGCCACTGCACTTCCACTGCCACTGCTTCTGGTGACGACGACGGGGAAACAATTAGTAAACTATGATGGATTCCACACACAGAGAAGCCTGAACATACACACACAGACACACTCATATACACACACACACACACACACAACACAAACACACCACACACACACACACACACACACACACACCCATATACACACACACACACACACACCCATACACACACACACACACACACACACACACACAAACACAGACACACCCATACACACACACAAACACAAGACACACTCTCTCTCTCTCTCTCTCTCTCTCACACACACACACACACACACACGCAGACACTCACACACACTCACTCACACACACACATACACACACACAGACACACTCATACACACACACAAACACAAACACAAGACACTCTCTCTCTCTCTCTCACACACACACACATGCAGTCACTCACACACACACTCACACACACTCACTCACACACACACAGACACACACAGAGAGCAGTGGAACTCCAATCCCTGACATATCAAAGTGAAGGTCTGGCAGCTGATGCAGCTGTTGCTCTGTCCGCTTTGTGGTGATGAAGAGATTAAAAGCACTGTGGCGTTTGGGCCGCGACGCTGTCCTGCTCATCGCTGGGGGACAGGGGGCAGTGGATGGACGCCGCAGCAGAGATGCACTCTCTCCAGTGCCTGTCTGATCTCTCAGGGGCTCATAGAGCTTGTTGCAAGGCAAGGCAAGGCAAGGCAATTTTATTTATGTAGCGCATTTCATACTCAGCGGCATTTCAATGTGCTTCACAGAGATAAAGGCAAAGAACAGTGAGTAATGGAAAATTAAAAAAAAGAAAAATGATTGAGAAAAAAAGAAGATACAATAGATGAAATGAAAAACATAATTTTAGAGAATTAAGCAGCTGCAGACCACTGATGAACCACCTTTCTGCAGAACAGAACAGAACAGAACAGAACAGAGCAGAACTCAAACCCACAATGGGCCAAATCCACACGTGTTACAAATGTGTTTAACACGTAAACACAGATCACAGACACACAGAAACGCACGATCTCCCGTTTCCAAGAGCCGATTCCGGGTCAAACAAACTGAGCGCTGTTAAAATTGGTATCATGAAAACATCACACTACTCATCACTCTAGACTGGCATTACACTATTCCTCCTGATGCACACACTCTTATTGCCTGCACTGAGCCCTCTGTCTCTGGCTCCTTAGACACACACACACACACACACACACACATACACTCTTATTGTCTGCACTGAGCCCTCTTAGATAACACATGCACTGCGTGTAGTTTGACAGACAGTAGTCATTTCTGCACTACGACCACAGGAACCTCACTGACCAAAACTGTGCAAACAAGTGATGTAACAGGTAGGTCTCCTGACTCTAAGTAGTGCAATTATGGGTTTTAATGTTAGACCAACCAAACACAAAACAATCCCTGGAACAGCTAAGCCTTGTCTTAATCCCAGAGCAACCACAACCAGCTACTGCAGGTTAGTGAGCCCACTTTACCTGACAAACTGTGACACCCGTCACTTGTGGAACCACCTTTTCCGCTTGTGGAACCACCGACCACAGAACTCCAACTCCTGTCTGACCATATCCACAGACGTTACAAACAGACCAGATGGTGCAAGGTGCTCTACACAGATAAAGGCAAAGAACAGTGAAGAGGAGAAAATAAAATGACATGAAATGAAAAACAGAAAGTGACTGAAAATAAAACACAGATGATAAAAGTATGAAGAATAAAGTAATGAATGAAGCAATAAATGCAGAGGAACAAAGAGTCCCTCAGCCTTTCTCTCACCCTCAAACCTACCCTCTGGTTTTATTGACACTTACAGGTTTCAATATAGGTATACACACACACACACGCACACACACGAATGCAACTCCACGCGAATAGCTCATTCTGGTACAGAATTAGGAATCAGCACCATGGACAGCAACAAGTCCAGCGCGCCGGCGCAAGCCTTTCCACAGGCTACCGGAATGGAGTCTTCTACATGGCTGAAGTCAACCTACATTTTCAAAGCAACATAACGAGATCCATGCAGTGTGGTAAACATATTGTAATTAGTGATTGTTTAAAATCGTTTCATGAACACCAAAGATCAATTAATTGTCAAGAAGGATTAATCAAGGTGCAATACACAGAACAAGAACAAGGTAATGACATTCTTCCTCTGCTATGCAATAATTTTTTCATCCATTTGTACCTTCGCCTATTTGAGGGCGTAATATGTGACGTGCGCAGAGACGAGTTCGCTCTTTCGGCTTCTTAAATGTCCCGAGCTTTCCCTTTACACAAATGTTTGGATTCGCACTCCACCCCGCGGGCCTTCGGTCGTCCTACTCTCTCATTGGATAAGCCAGGCTTATTATGCAAATTAGCCGAGGGTCTAGTCAAGAGCCTATGAGTTGACGTCACGAAGGCAGAGTGGCAGCTGACACGGGGAGAAAGAAACAGATTGAGAACGGGACTAGGGATGAAAACGTTCAAAACATAAATAAGGCTTCATCACAAGACAAAGAAAGCACTGTTTTAGAGGGGGTATAGCCTGGCGAAGGAGTGCGTGGAAAAGAGAAGAGTAAAAGAGAGGAAGGAAGGAAGGCAGGAAGAGAGAGGAGGAGTGTGCAGTTGGTTTCAGGGAGAACGGAAAAGGGAGAGCGTGAGTGGTGCGAGGGAACCACGGAGAGGGAGAGGGGAAGTGAGAGAGAGAGCGCGAGAGAGCGAGCGAGCGAGAGAGCGGGTGAGAGTGGGAGCGAGAGAGAGTGGGAGCGAGTGAGAGAGAGAGAGCAAGCTTGAAGCCGCTGGCCCATTGAAGAAAGATGGCTACAGTCACTGCAAACGGAGTGCAGCAAGAGAATGGATTCAGCACCACGACCAGCGCCGGCAGGATGAACGGGCTTACAATCGGACAGAACACCATTCCCATGAAGGACCACGACGCCATCAAGCTCTTCATTGGCCAGATACCCCGAAACCTGGAAGAGAAAGACCTGAAACCGCTGTTTGAGGAATTCGGCAAGATATACGAACTCACCGTACTGAAAGACAGATTTACAGGAATGCATAAAGGTTGGTTTGTGTTTCTGTTCGCTTCCACTGTTCGTGCGTCTACCTGATCTGCAAAGGGCATAAAAGTCTATCTGGTGATCTGACCAGGCGAGCAGAAGTAGCGCAAGCAGACTGCTTTCAAAATAAACGTAACGCTCCAGGACATGCGTGTGTGTGCGTGTGTGTATGTAAGGGGGTGGGGGCGATGCATGCTCGTTTTTCTACCCTAAATCCACGTGAGTGTCACTGACCAAAATGGCTTTTTGTGTGCTTGCGTGTGTTTACACAGAAGATCATGTGGTGCAAGGCGAGGAGGCGTGAGCCGCACAGTGAGCCACTATGTGCTGGCAAGAATATGTCGGGCAATATGCTGTGATGTGTGTCTCATTTCAGATGTCCTTCCACTAAATCCCACACTCCCATTACTGCTTCGAAGTTGGACATTAAACTGCACAGATAACACCGCCTCGCAATCAGGAGGAAAGAAATTAGCCGCAAATGTTAGTGATTCAAGGCGTTCGGGCTATGCTGATTTGGCCTTTGTGAAGGCTAATACATACGTCCAAGCCGCAATTAAGAGCCGAAAATAACTATGTGTCCCCGCTAGTTTGGTGTGCTGTTGCTTGTAAGGCAGACAGTAGCCTAACAAGCGAGGCCTTGGCGACAGGAGAGGAATTGTATTCTTCCACAGCTGTGTTCTGACAGAGATACATTTTGTGGGTACATATTAATTTTTAAAAGCAACAAAGAAAACTGGTAGGGTAGTAAGCTGGTGGTTGAAGTGGATGTTTTCCAGTGATGCACATAATATTAAATTGACAATTTTGAGTGCTTTTACTGACTTAATATTTTTTTCTGATGGCAAAATGAGAGATGTTATATTTAGTACATACACACTGTAAATTATTTTCATTATTTCATAAACTGTTGCTGATTTGTCTAATGCACCTCCATTGTAGGCCCAATGTCCAATCTGAACATTTAATCATGACAGGGTCTGTAACTAAAATATGTGAATTAAAATCCTGGGCCTTGCAATTAAAAAGAAAGACAGAAGAAAGAAATGGAAGAAAAAGCGTTATACTTCCCTTTCGGTATATAGCAACAATCACTTAACCTGTTCAGAGGTGTTGTGCATAGCCTAAATGAACTACCATTTCGTAATCTACTGAACGATTATTGAGACTGAGCATGGGATGGTGACAGATATTTGATTAACGCTGATGTTTTTATTTGCGATTTCCATCGCATCTCCTCCCGGACTGTAAAATGCTCTTATGCTCGCCGTTTATTTCCCACTTACTTCTCAGGATTGTCACGAAACAATTCTAAATTAGAATTTTAAAAGTATGCCTAAACAGTTGTGCATGAAAATTAATTCTTGCATTTCCCTCTCATCTATGTTTTATCTTTAAAAATACGAACTATTTCACTTTTTAAAATAATTCCTGTTTGTCACACGTCTATGGCAAGATTTTACTGGATTTTATGTGCGTATGTTTTTCAGATTGAGCAAAGCAACCGGTAGTTGCCAACATTTCCACGGCACCTTTGTGCTGCTGAATTATTCAGAACCTAGGCCTATAAACTGAATTCGAACAGTTAGCTCTCCCTGTATTTCTACGAGCCGGTCAGGTGTAGAATTAGAACTCGAGGCACAAATGCGGAGATACGGGAAATGCCTTTTTCCCTCAATTTAACAGCCTGTTCCTCATAAACTGTCTCGCGGTGCCGAGCGCACACACTAATCGCGCAGATACAGGTTGCACAGAAGTTGCCCCGTGGGACCGCTGTCAGACACGGCGCAGCACTGTATAGTATTAAAGCTCCTGGTTTACATTGTCAGTCCTCGCTGCTGTGGAAAACTTCTCTGTGCCGAAAGGCAGAGAGGGTATAGTGGCACATACACGAGCGGAGCCCGTGCGCTGTGCCCTGAAGGTCTTCGTGCGCCACCTGTTCGGTGAGTTCTCTTTTCGGGGATCCATAGTTCCTGCTACCCGCGGGAAAATAATCGATTAAAACAATAGTCCGAAAATGCTTGCGGTGTTTACGTCTGTCCTTGGCGAGTGAGTCTGAATGTCAGTATTGAGAGGCTATTTGCTGCTAGAAGAATAATAGAAGGCCTGCAGTGTTTAAAGGCCGTACAGCTCGTCACTCCCGGTGACTTGCCTTACAGTCGAACACTAACCAAATCCCTCAGCGTTGACAGATGGAGAAATAGATAGATTCTTTATTTATCAAATAGGCTGGCATTAACTCTGTACACATGTACGTTTTTCCGACGTCCTACCTCAAATCAAAATGTGTTTATGTAAATCAATCATAGATTGACACCCACAGTATGAACTGGCTTACTCATTTCTGTTAAAAATAACTGGTCCTGTGTGCGCAGTTCTGCCAAACGTTAATAGGGACCAGAAGGTTGGGCCTTTCAAAGACGGAGGTAACGGCACAGCACAGCACGATGTAGCCTTAAACTGCCCGAACCTGAACGAGAAGCTATTCATATTTTGGCAGTGGAACTGACAAGGTGAACATTGCACTCACCTGGAAAGGTAATTTCATCAAATAAGTGACCAGGCTGTGCAGTTGCCAAAAGGGAAGAATCACGTAACCTCATGCTTGACTTATGAAAGGCACAGCAGTCATTTTTCGCCTAATCATTTCTTATAAAAGATTCTATTATGAAATAAAAATCCTCTCAGGTCCTGCACAATCTGGCTGCATAGCAACAAGTAACATGGACCTCGGCAAGCAGTGTAATTTCAGATGGAGAAACGACTGCTTCTGAGTATTGCCTCAAACCGTGAAACTCTGATAGAATCATTTGTTTTGAGTATCGCTCGCTGCTTCTGCGCAGTTATGAATCACGCAGGAACCCTGTATTTGTTCTGAGGGCAGCGAACAAACCATTTACTACCGCCATCAGGCGCCCATAGTCACAGGCGACTTGTCTTAAAATTTTCTAACCGACTTAAGCCTGTATACTTTATTGTACACATCGAAAGAAATGTGTTAAGGAGATGTACGCAATCCTTGTGTTCATTATTTTCCATCATCAAAATGATTGTAATTATCATAATTACATTGCGTATATACAACTTGTCATGTTTACAAAAAATGAAATTGCTGGCATAGGTTAATTCTGAGTTCAAGCCTATCTAAACTATTGAGAGTCCAGCTGTGTTAGTATACTGGAACACTGTAATGCCACTCAGTTGTCAATTAGGTCACTAACAAATCCAACTTATTTGAGACATCTCAAGCCACACAGGTGAAAAACACACAGCATTTTCAAAATGGTTCTGAACTTTTTATGCTATTTTTGTTCTTAAAGCACAGAGAAAGTGTGTGTGTGTGTGTGTGTGTGTGTGTGCGTGTGTGTGTGCATTTAGAAACCTACTACTACCATTAGAGACTGTGTGTGTGTGTCCCTGTTTGTCTATACGTCTGTGTGTGTGTGCGTGTGTGTGTGCATTTAGAAACCTTCTACTACCAGTAGAGACTGTGTGTGTGTGTCCCTGTTTGTGTGTGTGTGTGTGTGTGTGTATGTGTGTGTGTGTGTAGTTTGTACAGCCTCAGAGCCGTATTTTGTCTAGTGGGACACCACAGCAAGGATATCTTACAGTAACTCCTCTTAATGTACGTGTCTGCAGGAGACCTGTCAGTGAGGATGTATATGTGTGTGTGTGTTTGTGTGTGTGTGTGTGTGTGTATGTGTGTTTGTGTGTGTGTGTTGCACATGCACATGTATATGTGTTTGTGTGTGTGTGTGTGTGTATATGTGTGTGTGTGTCTGGGTGAATCCTGAGAAGCGCCAGGCAGATAGCTACTGGTGAGGGGGGCTGGGGTTCAGCTGAGGGTGCACTGAGCATCAGTCTCACTGCTCCACACAGGCTTCTGCAACATAATCCTCCAACAGACTGGGGTGTGCGTCTGTTTGTATGTGTGTGTGTGCGTGTTTGTGTGTCTGTGTGTGTGTGTGTCCCTGTGTCTGTGTGCGTGTGTGTATATGTGTCTGTGTGACTCTGGCAGCAATCTCCACACAGACATGCTGAGGGTTGGTGGGAGTTGAAACCTTCTGCTTGAGAGCAGTGATCTATCAGGCCCAGCGTCGGCTCTGACTTCATCAGGGGGGAATAGATGACATGGCGCCCATGGGCCTCGTTTCCTCTTCTTTTTCCCTGCCTGAGAAACAAGTCTGAGTCAAAAGAAGGTGGATATGAATAGCTTAGGCAATTGACTTGATGACCCACAAAAGCTTTGATATGTCAGCCAAAATGTCAGTTCAGAGTCATTTCACATGTGCGTAAAAATTTGATGTTGCCTTAAAATAGCACGACAAGACAGGACAAGAGAAATGTAATCATCCCAGGTGGAATAACTGAGGAAAAGCTGACTTTACACCCAGGTCTTTGTTGTCTTCTGAATGCACACAGTGGTTCCCTTCCCGTCCAATGTGACCCTTGCCGAGAGGCCCCAGAGCATTAGGCCAAAGTCAGGGAGTTTACCTCAAGGCTGCTTAGGAGGCCTAGAGATGCTGTGACAGTGATTGACAGCTGGTCCAAGTTGAGTGACAGCCACAGGGCAGCATTAGGGTGACCTCTCTGATCATTAGCTGAAGCACAGGACCATGCATGTCACTGTGTGTGTGTGTATGTGTGTGTATATGTGTGTGTGTGTGTGTGTGTGTGTGTGCGTGTGTGTGTGTGTATGTGTGTGTGTGTGTAAGTGTGTGTATGTGTGTGTGTGAATGTGTGTGTGTATGCTTGTGTGTATAGGTGTGTGTGTGTGTGTAGGTGTGTGTGTGTGTGTGTGTGTGTGTGTGTAAGTGTGTGTATGTGTGTGTGTGAATGTGTGTGTGTATGCTTGTGTGTGTGTGTGTGTGTGTGTGTGTGTGTGTGTGTGTGTGTGAGGAACAGAGACAGAGAGAGAGAGAGAGAGAGAGAAAGTGACACTACTGTTTAGCATCCTGAGATCTTGTGCTGGGGAGGCTCTGAGGGTTGATGGGAAACCTGCTCAACCCACAGAGAACTGAACAGCAGCAGTAGCAGCAGTGGACTTCCCTGGAACGCTCACTCAATCCAGTCTCTTGCCTGGAACGCTCGCTCAATCCAGTCTCTTGCCTGGAACGCTCGCTCAATCCAGCGCTCTTGCCTGGAACGCTCGCTCAATCCAGTCTCTTGCCTGGAACACTCACTCAATCCAGCACTCTTGCGTGGAACGCTCACTCAATCCAGCGCTCTTCCCTGGAACGCTCACTCAATCCAGCACTCTTGCGTGGAACGCTCACTCAATCCAGCGCTCTTCCCTGGAACGCTCACTCAATCCAGCGCTCTTCCCTGGAACGCTCGCTCAATCCAGCGCTCTTCCCTGGAACGCTCACTCAATCCAGCACTCTTGCGTGGAACGCTCACTCAATCCAGCGCTCTTCCCTGGAACGCTCGCTCAATCCAGCACTCTTGCGTGGAACGCTCACTCAATCCAGCGCTCTTCCCTGGAACGCTCGCTCAATCCAGCACTCTTGCGTGGAACGCTCACTCAATCCAGCGCTCTTCCCTGGAACGCTCGCTCAATCCAGCGCTCTTGCCTGGAACGCTCGCTCAATCCAGCACTCTTGGCTGGGACGCTCGCTCAATCCAGCACTCTTGGCTGGGACGCTCGCTCAATCCAGCGCTCTCATTCCCCTATTTGTCTTCGTCGGCCCAGGTGGGCGGGATTATGTTTCAGTCAATTAACACGTCTGTGTCACAGGCAAACAACAAACCTGTTGGCAAACAAAATCAGAAATTTTAATGAGCTGTAATTGGCCTGTAAACAAGTTCAGATGCATGAAGGAGTTCTTTTCATTCGCTTGACAGTTTAAATAAACAGTCTCTGGAGCCCAGGCCCACACGTCCATGGCACTTACAGGAGACTTTTTAGAGTTTGCTATTTGTTATCAGATGACTTCTTTTTAGTGCTGCTACACTATGGAAGAACTGTTTGTGTGTGTTCAGAGATGAGAGATGCAAAAGATGCATTGGGGCCGAATCACAGCGAAACACACACTCATGGTCAAAACACACACTCCTTTGCTTATTTTACACATTTATTAAGCAGCTCTGTAGATCCCTGTGTTTGTTTTCACAGTGTTTTGAGCTTCTATGAAGCCTTAATTGTTGATGTGGATGAATTCCTCTGAGCAAGCAGCCCTCTCACACTGCCTGGGTGTTGCTGTATGTGTGTACGTGTGTGTGTGTTTAGTGTGTGTTTGTCCTGTGCTCCACAGTGTCAGTTTGGACGTGCTTGTGTGTGTGTGTCTTTGCGCGTGTGTGTGTGTGTGTGTGTGCGTGCACCCTGTCATTTGTGTGTGTTTGTATGTGTGTGCAAGAGTGGAGGGGGGATGGATGGATGCAAGAGTGTTTTTGACCCCCTGCCCCAACCACACACACACACACACACACTCACACACACACACACACACAACCTGGGCTGACTTGTGTGATTGGCTGTGAGGAAGTCTATGTTCTGTTCCATCCGTCATCCAGTGAGTCACAAAGGGAGAGGTATACTCCTCTTGACCTGCCTGGCCCCCTCTGCCCCTGGAGAGGGAACGGTGTGTGTGTGTGTGTGTGTGTGTGTGTGTGTGCATGTAGTAGGATGCCGGAGCCGTGCCCATTCTACTTGCAGCTGCTATTAGACAATAACCAGCAAGCTGACCTGACGCTCCTCAGCCTTGGCTTCACACCCGATACACGTTTATCCCTTGGCACAGCCACTCTTTACTGTACAGAGTTTATAAATGTGTGTGTTTGTGTGTCTCTGTGTTTTCATGTGTGTTTTTGTATGTGTGTGTGTGTGTGTGTGTGTGTAAGTTTTTTGCATGATTGTGCATGTACAAATGTATATTTATAAATACATATGTACAGTATGTATGCACAAACAGGTGTAGGAGTGTATATGTGCAGTCGCCCATGTTTATGTGTGTGTGTGTGTGTGTGTGTGTGTGTGTGTGTGTGTGTGTGTGTGTGTGTGTCTAGCCCCATGGGAGGGCTCAGTAGCAGGTGTGATGAGCACTAATAGGAAATTATGCTGCATGGTGCAGAAGACAGAAAGAGAGAGGGAAAGAGAGAGAGAAAGAGAGAGAGAGAGAGAGAGAGAGGGACAGAGAGAGGGAAAGAGAGAGAGAGAGAGGGGACAGAGAGAGAGGGAGAGAGAGAGAGAGAGAGAGAGAGGGACAGAGAGAGAGGGAGAGGGAAAAGACAGAGAGGGAGAGAGAGATACTTCCCCAAAAAAATGTTACCCTGGACCAGCCCATCAGAGTTAAAGCTGAAACACCTCTCTGGCCTTAAAACAGCCTGTCACTTTGTCTGTTAGCTGCTGAGACACTGGGTGTGAGAGAAAGAGAGAGAGAAGGAGATGGAGAGAGAGAGAGAGAAAGAGAGAGAGAGGGAGAAAGAGAGAGAAAGAGAGAGAGAGAGAGAGAGAGAGAGCGCTCGTGATGCATATTCCCATCGCACCCATGCAAATGGCCGTGAAGGTTTGATAGGAGATTGATTTTTCCTCCCTCATCAGAGTTGTCTTGCACACACAGGACCTGAGTGGCCTCTGTGCTATCCTATGTTATTCCCTCACTGGTGACTAAAGTCATTTCAGTCAAGAGGTTTGACATCATACAGATGGTTATGACATCATATAGATGGTTTGACATAGCCACACGTAAAGAGGCTGAAATGGCATGTTTTCTATGATCAAGTAAGCAACAAGTGTGTTTACACGGCCCTCTGTTCAGTAAGCGTGTGTGTGTGAGTGTATATATGTGTGTGTGTTTTAATCACACTATAATAAAGTGTTCATGTTAAAGGTTTTAACTACATTGTGATAAATGTAAACCTGTTCATTTATAATGAATGAGAGCACATTTATCGTTGTTCCTCCACGTGTCGGGTTCAGAGCCGCAGACAATAAAGAGCAGGTTAATAATACTCTGGAGGACAGCAGCAATTAGTAGACCTTACTACAATGACAATACTGTTATTTGTTCCAAATATTTAGTCATATTTCTTATATTTTATTGTGTAGTATGCAGTGTTCTGTAAAGGCAGTTTGATCTGAAATTAAATCAAGACCCATGGCTGAAAACACAGTAAAACAAAATAACCTACTGCCGATTTATTTCAGTCAGACAATGTAAACACTGAGGAGAAATAATCTTGAAAGGAAGCAAATTTATTGTGAGAAAGAAAAGTGCATCATAAAGAAATGAATAGTTTGATCAGAACCTCATATTATTGGTTCCCCTGCATGTAGTACATTGTGAAGCCCTGTCCTTCTATGTGCCAAAGCTGCCATACATGTTTGATGTCAAAAGGCCTGTTTTTCATTCCATTTGAACAGCTTGAATTTATAATGAAATTACAAAAACTACTATTTGAAATATAGTTATATATAGTGTGTAAATATATATATATATATTATATATAGTGTGTAAATATATATATATATACACAAACACACACACATATATATATATATATATACACAAACACACACACACATATATATATACATTCTGACACATACATATACATTTGCTTCATTTGCTTGTTTTGAAGATGTTTCTTCCTCATTGTTTTCATTGTTGGACTCAGAGCAGTTCTGGAAAGGGGATTTTTACCTCCTCTTCTCTGTCATGTCCTCATATAAACTGGATAAAGTGGATAATCTGAGCCGTTATTTATGTGGCGAAGAAGGTCAATTAAGCAAAGGCAAGCAGAGATCTCTTGTCCTGTCATACTGTTGGTGTCCATGCAGCTGTGTGTCCAAACTCATGAGGTTGGCTGTCTGTCTGAGCAGGAGATGCCACCTCAGTGAATACAGGCCGTGTTGATCAGGCCTTCCGGCCTCTCTCTCTCTTCTTTCTCTCTCTATCTCTCTCTTCTTTTACTCGCTATCTCTCTCTCTTTCTCTCTCTCCCTCTCTGCCTCCATCTTTCTCTCTCCATCTGCTCCTTGTCTCAGCACCCCATCCTGCTCTGACCTGTGCCGATATCCAAATCAAGTCTGTATGTGTGTGTGTGTGTGTGTGTGTGTGTGTAAGTGGGTGTGTAATGCTGTCCGGCCAGCAGTGGATCGGATTCGGACTCGTGTCCCCTTCTCAGATCAATGTTTGTTTGTTTACTCGACTGCGTATCACCAGTTGTGGTTTGTTTTTGTGATGTTCTCTCCCTCAGAGCCCGACTAGAGACGGCCCTGCATTGCTCTTCATATCTATTGACACATCATGTTGTGTTGCCTGTAACATGGATTATTGTCCTCTATCTCTCTGTTTCTCTCTCTCTCT
>PYXC01000860.1:237500-240000 GCA_015244755.2 Tenualosa ilisha
AGACAGAGAGACAGAGAGAGAGAGAGAGAGAGCAAAAGAAAAAGAATGGAGGGTAGGGGGTAGGGTGGTAAAAAAGGAAAACTACTGTATCTGAAAGCCTCCAGACTCCTCTGAGCAGAACTGACTCATCGGAGAACCTCAGAAAGGCCCCAAACAGTGCGGTCCCCAGGGAACCGGTCCGCTCGAACAGCACAAAAGCCTGCATCCTGACCTCCTCTGAATGTCTATGCATAGAGCTGAGCAGACACACAGCCTAGTGTTTGCCTGCCACAGACTGCCCTGCTACGCTCCTCTCCCAGGAGAGAGAGAGAGAGAGACGGGCCGACGGATGAAGTGAGGGAGAAAGGGAAAAGAGAACTTGAAGAGGTGAAAGAGTGTTTTTTACAGAGAAAAAGAGAGATATGGAGAGAGAAAGTGTATCCTGGAGGACAAGATAGACACAGTAAAAGGAAGACAAACAGAAGGACAGCCAGAAGAAATCTATTGTCAAAAAGCAGCAAACAATTTAAGACTGAGAGAGAGAAGGGGAAATTGAGAGGAAGGAGAGAGAGGGAGATGGAGAGAGATGGAGAGAGACAGAGAGAGAGAGAGAGATTACAGTAGACTGAGGAAGAGCAGCCAGTGGATGTGTGCAGTGAAACAGCACAGACGAGTCCAGTAGAACAGATAGAGTAACAGAGAAGGGAACCGTGAGGAACCGTGAGGAACCGGAACCAGAGGAAATGGAGGAACAGTCCAAGCAAGCCAGAGGAGGAACACACACAGATAGAGGAACAGCCCACAGAAAGCAACAGATTTAGAACATATTAGAACATTTAGAAGCATATCCTCGGGTTCTGAGAGCCAAACTATAAGAACATGGAGGCCTGTCCTTACTGTAGACTCTGGTTCTGACTCACACAAACCACTTCCTGCCAGACTCAGACCCAGCTCACCACCCCACAGCCAGCCAAATGGTCGGTTAGGACAGGTGAGCGTGACGCGTCTGCCTGCCAGATATGCTTACGGCCGCATCCCCTGTAGACACAGACACAGTGACAGAGACACAGAGACTTAGAGACGGACACAGACAAGCAAAGTCAGAGACAGACTCAGAGACACAGACACAAACACAGAGACACAGACACAGACACAGACACAGACACAGACACAGAGTCAAAGACAGACACAGAGACAGAGACACATAAACAGACACAGACACAGACACACAGAGACAGAGAAAGACACAGAGACATGGGCACAGACACAGACACAGAGTCAAAGACAGACACAGAGACAGAGACACAGAAACAGAGACACATAAACAGACACAGACACAGACACACAGAGACACAGACACAGAGTCGGTGACAGACAGGCACAGAAACAGACACAGGCACGGAGACACAGAGACAGAGAAAGACACAGCGACAGACAGTGACAGGCATGGAGACACAGAGACAGAGAAAGACACAGCGACAGACATAGAGACGGACACAGAAACAGAGAGACACAGCGTCAGAGACAGAGACACAGAGACAGACACAGACAGAGAGACAGACACAGAGACAGAGACAGACACAGACAGGGGACTGAAGGACTGGGAACAGTCGGCAGGCTAAAATAGAGCAGGACCGGGGCTTTGGAAGGGTTTCGTTAGACTGAAGGTGTGTGTGAGTGTGTGTGTGGCAAAGTTATCATTCTAAAACAGATAGTTCTGGTCCTTAATTATGATTGGTTGAATCACGTTCAGTGCTTGTATACTCCCCGATCCGCTCCCATCTCTCCCATTCCGATACAAATCTACTTGCTGTGGAACTATTCTGGGATGGCTCTGCAGGAGCGTGGCCATCTGGAGGTGAAATGGCTTACAAGTGTAGGTGTTTGTTTCTTTTAGGCCAATTTAGACAGTTTCCAAGGCATGTGAGGTAAACGTTTTAGAACAGCAAGAAGCCCCTTGAGTCAGTTTCCTACCGTGAATTAAGCACATCTGAGGAGGTTTAATGGCTGTACCCCACCTCACTGTGTGTGTGTGTGTGTGTGTGTGTTTATTACATGCATGTGTGAGGGGGATTAAGGTATCAGTGGCTGGGGGTAATGTGATGTGTCCAGAGGTCAGAAAATGGAGGCTCAGGTTGCTGAGGGACATGTGTGTGTGTGAGTGTGTGTATGTCTGTCTGTGTATGGGGGGGTAATAACAATGTAGGCAGCTTCAAAATCCATCTACCATCCATGCACACACACACACACACACACACACACACACACACACACACACACACACGTCTGGCAGAGATGAGCATGTGTAGACCTGCCATTACGTGACTATTCCAGCATTCTCCAGTGCTGACAGATGACAGGCGTGCTGAGAATGCCAAACAGTGCTGGCCTGGCCAGACCTCTGTCACTCCTCCCTCGCTCTCTCTCTCCCTCGCTCTCTTCGTCACACATCTCTCACTCTACCACTTCTCCTGTCTCTTTGTCTCTCCTCTCCTCCTCTAAGTTTACTCTGTATTCTCTT
>PYXC01000860.1:242500-247500 GCA_015244755.2 Tenualosa ilisha
AGAGACACACACAAAATTCACACAGTCCACAAAGAGAAAGAGATGTCAGTGATCCTGAGCATAAAAGCTCTTAAACTGTAGACAGCAGCACATATGTGACTGCTGATATTTGTAAGTCTGTGAAAGCACATAACCATGACACACTACAAGACTCATATCCCTTATTTTGGACATGATATATATGTGTGTGTGTGTGTGTGTGTGTGTGTGTGCTGATATCTGTGGGGAATAAAGCATATAATCATGTCATCATGTCATATAACTCAAGTTATAGGAATCCATGTCTCAAACACATTAATTGCATCTGCAAGACCTATAGAACCTCTTATTTTTGACATGATATATATATATATATATGTGTGTGTGTGTGTATGTGTCTTTGTGTGTGTGTGTGTGTGTGTTCTCATCTTTTCTCTTAAACACTAAAATGCTTAATTCCACCATTTGTCCCTGTCTTTAAACTCCTACTCAGATAGATCTGCTTTCTGCTGGGCCTCTGATCCCTGCCCTACAGCAATCTGTGTGTGTGTGTGTGTGTGTGTGTATCTGTGTGTGTGTGTGTGTGTGTGTGTGGTGAGTGAAGGAGTGGGAGATGAATACAGGAGAGAAGAAGAAGAAGATTGACAAAATAAGACACTGGCTCAGAGGGAGAGAGGGGAAGAGTGTGTGTGTGCATGCTTGCTTGCATGTGTGTGTGTGAGTGTGTGTGTGTGTGCATTTGTGCGTGCGTGCATGCGTGCATTAGTGTGTGTGTGCATCTCTGCATGCGTGCGTGCGTGCTTGTGCGCGTGTGTGTGTGTGTGTGTGTGTGTGTGTAGATACTTAGAGAGAAGTGAGAAAGAAAGGAGTAGGAGAGAGGGAAAAAGAAGAAGGAAACAGAGAAAGGGAAAAAAAGAATGAATAGAAGAGAGGAAGAGGAGGTGAAGAGAGAGGGATAGAGAAGGGTGTGGTAAAAGAGAGAGGAGAAAGAGGGATAGACAAGGGTGTGGTGAGAAAGAGATAAGGTGAGAAAGAGAGAGGGGAAAGAGGGATAGAGAAAGGTTGGTAAAAAAGAGAGAGGAGAAAAAGGGATAGAGAGGGGTTAGGTGAGAGACAGAGAGAGAGAGAAAAGAGAGGGATAGAGAGGGGTTAGGTGAGAGAGAGAGAGAGAGAAGAGAGGGATAGAGAGGGGTTAGGCGAGAGAGAGAGAGATAGGAGAGAGGGATAGAGAAGGTTTAGGTGAGAGAGAAAGAGAAGAGAGGGATAGAGAGGGGTTAGGTGAGAGAGAGAGGGAAAGAGAGGGGCAAGAGAGTGAGGAATAGATGCCCTACAGGTCTGATTGCAATTAGCAGGCAGGAGCAGCACACATTAAACAGCCTATCTGGAGTGGGTCAGCACTGTCCCTCAGCCCCTGAAATATTATTGTGTGTGTGTGTGTGTGTGTGTGTGTGTGTGCATGTGTGTTTGAAACACACAATACCATGGGGTCATAAACGCACAGGGTCATAAATATACTGAGGCATTGTGGTATAGTCCATAAAGACAGCCTCACACACACACACACACACACACACACACACAGTAACCCCCTTTATGCCAACATTGCTTTATACAATCAAGCAGGTCAGCATGGCACTGTCTGGCTGATATTTTTAGATGTTCTGATTCTCCAGCTGAGCCCGATAAAAGAGAGATGAGCCCTCTGGGATGTGTGTGTGTGTGTGTGTGTGTTTGTGTGTGTGTGTGTGTGTGTGTGTTTGTGTGTGTGTGTGTGTGTGTGTGTGTGTGCGCGCGCACATGTGTGTGAGCGTGTGTGCGTGTATGTGCGTGTGTGTGTGCGAGAGAGAAAAAGAGAAAGAGAGAGAGAAAGAGAGTGTGTGTCTGTGTGTGTGTGTGTGTGTGTGTGTGTGTGTGTATGCATTTGTGCACATGTGTATGCTAAACTTTGTACAAGGCAACAGGTTTCCCTGGGCTATTCATATTGCTGTGGTCAGTGCATGTTGAGCTCATGTAGCTAACACATCTCTACAGGCTTATTTACTGTTGACTGAATGGGCTTGTGTGTGTGTGTGTGAATGGGCTTGTGTGTGTGTGTGTGAATGGGCTTTCATTTGCATTTCAGCACTTTGCATCCAACCTCTGTGGTCAGACGTCGCTTTTAATCATCTGAGCTCATAAAATATCACAATAAACTGTATCCAGTTTTATTATTTGTTTTGTTGTTGTTGTTGTTGTTGTTGTTGTTGTTGTTGTTGTCTGGGTGGGGGTTTAATAAACAGCCTATGTGTGCTCTCTGTGGTGATGCTGAAATTGCACTGAGAGCAGCTGAGGGCTCTGGGCTAGCATTGTATCAATATCACATCTCAATGTCATTCTGCAGCCAGATTGGCAGACGCACACACACACACACCACACACGCGCACACGCATGCACGTATGCACGTGCACACACACACACACACATACACATGCATGCACACACGCATGCACACACACACACATACAAATGCACGTACGCACACACATACAAATGTACGTACGCACACACACACATGCATGCACGCGTACACACACACATACAACTTTATGTACGCACGCACACACATGCACGCACGCACACACACACACACATACTGGAATAATACTAGTCTTTCAATATTGGACACACACATTCAGAAAAGCATACAGCTGCATATGATTAGTGAGAAGCATTTAGGGATATATATAGGACACACACACACACACACACGTTAACACACAAACATAAATACAGCCACTTACACACACACAAAGGCCCATACTGTATTCCCCCGCCCAGGGAGAGTAAGAAGAGAGGCTGGTAATGCTTAGAGGCATCCATTTTATTGGTCGTCATTCATTGGCAGCAGCCACGCTTGTGCTGAGGAGTGTGTGAGTGGGAGAGAGAGGGAATAATACAGGAAGAGAGAGATGAAGAGAAAGAGGGAATAAGAGAGAAGAAGCGAGAGAGGAAGAGAGGGAGTGTTGGAGGAGGGAGGGAGTGTGTCCAAGCGAAGGAGAGAAAGTGAAGAGTTGAGGAGGTGAATGACAGATGAGAGGATGAAGCCCTCTGGAAAGAGAAATGAAGAAGAATGAACAATAGGTTTATAGTGCACAGGCGTTCACATTTGTGTTTGACTGCACAGGTGGCTTTAGAAATGACAGAGAAGCACACTAAATAGTCATTAAGTGCAGTAAACTACAAATAACAGACCTACACACCGCAGATAGCAGAATAAACATGCTCCTCGGTGGCCTATTTTCAATTAAGCAGTGATGCTTGGCAGAAATAACTTTTTATAGCTATTCTTGGTTGCTGTTACAGCTCTCTACCATCTATATGTGTGTGTGTGTGTGTGTGTGTGTGTGTGTGTGTGTGTGTGTGTGTGTGTGTGTGTGTGTGTGTGTGTGTGTGTGAATAATGATGAATAATGGCGAGGCATGGGCCAAAAGAGAGAGGGATGAAAGAAGAGAGGAGATAGAAGAGAGAAAGAAAGGAGCATATTTATTTATTAATAGGAAAAAAACATTTGTTTATAGAGAAGAGCTTATTTATTTGTTTACAAGAAAAGATGTTATTTACTTGTTTATGTTTTGGTTTATTGATCCCATATAAGACAATGAATGAATGCCTACTGGACGTGTGTGTTCAGAGGAACTAGAGAAATGCAAACAGAACAAAATACAGAACTGTGCCTGTGTGTCAGCTGTATCCAGTGAGCATGGGATGATGACGAATGAGGGACCATGAGATGAAGAGAGAGAGAGAGGGAGAGAGAGAGAGATGGGATGGATGGATGGATGGATGGATGGTCCTGATGAGAGAGTTGGTACCGAGATGGAGGAAATCCAGATCAAATCCCAATCAGATGACTGATGATCAGCAGTGGGTAGATCCCATCTCTGCATCTCCCCAGTGCTCATGCACACCCCAACTACAGCTCTCTTTCCCCAGACACACACACCCCAACTACAGCTCTCTCTCCCCAAACACACACACCCCAACTACAGCTCTCTTCCCCCGGACACACACACCCCAACTACAGCTCTCTTCCCCCAGACACACACCCCCCAACTACAGCTCTCTCTCCCCAAACACACACCCCCCAACTACAGCTCTCTCTCCCAGACACCCCACCCCAAATTCAGCTCTCTCTCCCCAAACACACACACCCCAACTACAGCTCTCTCTCCCCAAACACACACACCCAACTATAGCTCTCTTCCCCCAGACACACACCCCCCAACTACAGCTCTCTTTCCCCGGACACACACACCCAAACTTCAGCTCTCCCTCCCCAGACACCCCACCCCAAATTCAGCTCTCTTTCCCCAGACACACACACCCCAACCACAGCTCTCTCTCCCCAGACACACACACCCCAACCACAGCTCTCTTTCTCCAGACACACACACCCCAAATTCAGCCTTCTTCTTTCACGCCATCCCTCCTCCAACTTCAGCCTCCTTTCCACATACACACAACCCCCCCAACAACTTCAGCCCATTTTCCACACACACACACCATCCCCCCACTAACTTCAGCCGTCTCCCCCCACAGACATACAACACCCAGCAACATCACACATCTTCTTACCAGCAACATTTCCCTCTTCCCTCAGACACACACACACCCCCTCCATCCCCCCACCAACGCCTCCACCCTCCTCCTATCTGGCCTTTCTCTCTCCTTCCCTTTCCTCTCCTCCCTTCTCCCCCCTCCATCTCTCTGGCTGACAGTAATTTGACAGCTCTCGAGCTGACAGACGTGCCGTAGTCGGCAGGAGTGAGAGCGATTGTCAGGCGGGCCGGCTGCTGACTGGTCTGCCTGCCGACGGGGGTTTCCTGAGTGTGTGATTGCGTGTGTGTGTGTGTTAGTGTGTTTCTGTGTATGTGTGTGGTGTGTGTGTGTGTAGTGTAGGGGGATGTATTTCAGCTGGACGGGGGGAGAAATGATTGGCGCGTGAGTTGGGGAAGGGGGGGGTAGTGAGTGGGAGAGTGGTG
>PYXC01000860.1:265000-267500 GCA_015244755.2 Tenualosa ilisha
TGTCACTCGGCTCCGCTGGGACCTACGATTAATGCCAGTTCGCCCCGAGGTGCTGAATCACCTCACGCTCCGCCAGCAGATTTATTCCGGCGGACCATCGGGTGTCGGGTAAAAAGTCCGTCTGCCGGTGATCTGTCTCCGTCACGGTCAATAGCGCCGCATCCTGTAGGTGAGGGATATGGAGCGGTGGCTGTCCGTGGCCACTGAGAGACAGACTGTGGGCACGGTGGGTGCAGTGAATGTGGTGATTTGAAGCGCGGGGAGGGCAGGAGTGATTCGAGGCGAACGACGAGAGGACCTGACTCACCTCATGCTCTGCACGGCACAGCATGTACTCCACTCTTCTTGTGCGTGCAGCTCTTCACTCTTCTCCCCTCCTCTGCTCTCCTCTTCTTTCCTATTGTCACCTCTCCTTCACCTCTCCTCTCCTTCACCTCTCCTCTCCTCCTCTCCTCTTCCTCCTCTCCTCTCTTCTCCTCTCCTCTCCTCTTCTCCACTCATGTCTCCTCTCCTCTCCTCTCCTTTCCTCATGTGTCCTCTGCTCTCCCCTTCAATCCTATTGTCACTTCTCCTCTCTTTTCTTCTCTCTTCTCCTCCTCTCTTTTCTTCTACTCTTCTCCCCTTTCTTTCCCTCTTCTCTCCTCTCTCCTCTCCTCTCTTCTCTTCACCTCTCTCCTCTCCTATTGTCTCCTCTCTTCTCTACAATTGTCCTACTGTCTCTTGTCCTTCACCCCTCCACTCCTCTCTACCTCTCCTCTCCTCTTCTCTCCTCATGTCTCCTCTCTTCTTTTCTCCTTTCCTCATGTGTCCTCTGCTCTCCCCTTCAATCCTATTGTCACTTCTCCTCTCTTTGTTCTCTCTTCTCTTTTCCTCTCCTCTTCTCCCCTTTCTTTTCCTCTCCTCTCTTCTCTTCTCCTCTCCTCCCTCCTATCCTCTCCTCTCTTCTCTCTCCTCCCCTCTTCTCTCCTCTCTTCTTTATTTCCTCTCCTCTCCTCTTTTGTCCTCTGCTGTTCTCTCTGTTTTCCTGTCCTTTATTTTCAGGCTTCTCCACTTCTCTCTCACCTCACTCCTTCCTCTCTCTCCTAGGCCACTAGATGGGTCACTGAGTCTTTGCTCAACCTCCCTTTCTCATCTCTCATTGGCTGTGATGGACAGCACTGACCGGTCGCCATGGTACACTCACCAGCACCATCACCACCA
Organism: Tenualosa ilisha; assembly: GCA_015244755.2. Lineage (NCBI taxonomy): Eukaryota > Metazoa > Chordata > Actinopteri > Clupeiformes > Clupeidae > Tenualosa > Tenualosa ilisha. Next base: position 266,201 of record PYXC01000860.1, read on the forward strand.
CCACCCACAACCACCCCTCACCATAGGGCCAGTGCAGCTCCTTCATATAGTGACTGTGTGTGTGTGTGTGTATGTGTGTGTGCGTGAGAGAGAGAGAGAGAGAGAGAGAGAGAGAGAGAGAGTGTGTGAGTGTGTGTGTGTGTGTCATATCCACTCTCTGCCAAAGGTCGTGACAAGCTTGCGGACACACTCCCTACCCACGCACACAGCTGCATCCTCCAAAACATCTCTCGCTCTCTTTCTCTCTCCCTCTCTCTTTTCCTTCTCTCTTGTCTGTTTCTGTGTCTCTCTCTCTGTCATCGCTCTGACATGCAATCTTCATATCACTCCATCTCTCTCTCTCTCTCTGCCCCGCACTCTGTTTCTGTCCATCACTGTCATTCCACTCTTACTCCTGCAAGACACCTAAAGACAATCCCAGAGCATGACAGAGCTGATGGGCAGAGTGACGGAGTGACAGAGAGAGAGGGAGAAAGAGAGAGACGGAGAGAGGGGGAGAGGGAAAGAGAGAGACAGAGAGAGAGGGGGAGAGAGAGAGAAAGAAGAGAGAGAGAGTACTTTGTTAGGAGCGTGGCGGAACAGTGGAAAGCCCTGTCACACAGTGTCTGAGGGCTATTATTCAGCCTCCAGGTGTTTACCTGCAGGATACACATCCCTCCTGAGAAGCACATCAGTGACACACACACACACACACACATTCATTGTGCAACACATCGCTCAGCATCACATTTTGGGTGGGGCTGTCACAGAGAAACAAATAGTGCAAATGGAAAGTGGGATGGTGTGTGTGTGTGTGTGTGTGTGTGTGTGTGGTGTGTGTGTTTGTGTATGTGAGGGGTGGGGCGGCCATGGAACAACTTGGCTGGAATTCCTCATTAAATGAGCTTGCATAGAATCACAACGTTAAGTGTTTGAGTGTGTGTGTGTGAGTGTGTTGCAGTTGTGTGTGTGAGAGAGAGATCGGTAATATAAGGTAGACAAAGAAAGACAGAGGCTTCCAGAGGGTGTCTGAATCTAACGCTGTTTGTGCATTTCTCTCAGGATGTGCTGTGTTCTCCCTGTGTGTGTGTGTGTGTGTGTGTGTGTGTGTGTGTGTGTGTGTGTATCTAAGCAGAATCTATAGAAATGGATCCCAGCTGAAGGTTTGGTGAGATTGGAGTCTTATGCCGCTCATACCCCATCATACACCCATTTGATTTTTTAACACAAACTGCACATACACAGACACACACACACACACACACACACACACAGGCACGGATATCCCTACTGCATCACTCCATCCAAAGTAGAGAAAAGA
>PYXC01000860.1:277500-282500 GCA_015244755.2 Tenualosa ilisha
GTTATTAAATACTTACATGCATTTTCCCCTCAATGTGATGAAATATCCTGAGCCAGTAAATATCCTGAGCCATTAAATATCCTGCTGTAGATCTACTTTCACTATTAGCTTGCTCCTAAAATATGGCTCCTTTGGAAGCAGATCCCACAGGATTTCACAATTGCTAACTTCAGGAAATGTGTTGTCAGAAAACATGCTTTCTATTGCTAGTTGTTGCTGGTAAGCAACAGTGAGAGATTAGCCCATGCTTTTCTTCCTGCTGCACAAGAGGGATGCAGGCTGTAGTAGGATATATACTGAATGCACAAGAGGGACGTAGGCTGTAGTAGGTTATATACTGAATGCACAAGAGGGATGTAGGCTGTAGTAGGTTATATACTGAATGCACAAGAGGGACGTAGGCTGTAGTAGGCTATATACTGAATGCACAAGAGGGACGTAGGCTGTAGTAGGTTATATACTGAATGCACAAGAGGGATGCAGGCTGTAGTAGGTTATATACTGAATGTTAGCATGACTCCCGAGACATCCCAACCTGCAGAATTAATTTAGTTAACGAAGCTTTCGTTAGTAATTGAATAACCTGAGGAGAGAGATAGAGGTCGTCTGTTACGTCTGCAAAAATACCACACAGGTCTGATGTTCAGTCTGTCACTCGCTTGCACTCTCCCTCTCTCTCCGTCACTCACCAGCTACTGTCACTTGTTCTAACTCATTCTTTCTTTAACTATCTAACAAAAGACATATATAGAATATATTAAGATAAAATAATGTAACATTTGTGTTATATTAGGCCAGCCTACTCACGGGCGTCCGGGAAGTGAATGTAGGAGCCGCGATCTCAATGAGGGAGACTAAATGAGGAGACTCCTGGGACTGGGCATTTCTGACAACATGTTTTACATGTTTTAGATGCCTTGTACCCCATGAAGTGTTTCATTTGTATAAATGGTCTTCAGTTTGCCACCCAAATCTTACACAGCAGCAGTTATTACATTGCCTTTTGCAGTGCCTTTCTGAGTGCATCGCTAATGAAAGCCTACTGTCAGATGAGCTGAGCTAAGCTCTCTTTTTGCATGAAGCTGATTGGTTGAGGGGAAATGCAGAGGTCCCGATGTGTCGGAGACCAGAAGTGAAGGCCTGCTGAAGGCCTGCTGCATGATGAGCAAGTTTCAGAAAACGACATAACCGTGTTAGATTTGTGTATTATATTAATATTTAATAATGTATCAAAATACGGTGATTCATGTCTGCATATTGAACCACAGGGGGCAAATTGTTTGGTTCGACATAAAACCGAGAACCACTGCATCCCCGAGGATTATTATTATTGTTATTATTATTATTATTATTATTATTATTGTTGTTGTTGTTGTTATTATTATTATTATTATTGTTGTTGTTGTTTTTGTTGTTGTTATTATTATTATTATTATTATCGGAAGCAGTAATTGTGCTGTAAATGCAATACAATAACACTTGTGATTAATAGCAAAACATTATTGTGTTATTTTTATTTTATCCCAAATGAATCACAGGTCCACAGGTCCAGACTTCCTCATAATTCCAGCCCGTATTGCACTGATTCCCTTGCTAACGTTAGCACTCGTATTGCACTGATTCCCTTGCTAACGTTAGCACCCGTATTGCACTGATTCCTTTGCTAACGTTAGCACCCGTATTGCACTGATTCCTTTGTCTGTCAAAGAGAGACTCTTTATAGAGAAATAAACTGGATTTGAGTGCTCACATTGTAGCACTTTCATTTCAACATGTGAAAGTAACGTTCACGTTTATAGTTTAGCAATTATGTTTTCCGCAACAACATAAATCAGTCAGCATACAAATGAAGAAATAGCATCCGTCACTCTGTCCTGCTTCAAAAGTAATCTAAGCATCATCTCATGTTATGAAACAGCTCCATCTCGTTTAGTGTGATATCCAATTGCACGGCACTCTTATTTCGCCTGCCAGCACTGTCCAGGCAGCCAGTGGGAGAAGGTCCTGAGAGTGACACTGTCTTATTTATCACTGCTGCCATTAAATCAGCAGCATTTCTTTTGAACAGAATATTGAAACACACTAACACTGTTTAACCACACATATGTTTTTTAACATCCCACCCCCCTTAAATAAACAATAATAGTAATGAATAGAAGGAAAAAGGAAAATATCAAAACGTTAAATTTGCAATTGTGATTACTTGTTAATTAACAGCAACCATTTTTATTAATAATATTATTAATATTTCTTTGTTGCACCTCTGTAAAATTATTGTGTGTGTGTGTGTGTGTGTGTGTGTGTGTGTGTGTGTGTGTGTGTGTGTGTGTTTCTTTGGGTTGAAGGAATCTGTAGATTGGAGAGGACACACACACAGACACACACACACACATGCATACACAGCATCCTCCTCCCCACACCATCCCCATTACCACCCCACTGACAAATGCCGGCTCCTCAATGAGCCGCGAGAAACACCAGCATCCCCGCATCTGCACACACACACACACACACAAACACATATTGCCTCCTCCTCCTCCCTCTGTCATTTCAGGAAAGACAAAACAAAGAAAGAGAACAGGAGAGAGAGAAAAAAAGAGAGGTGAAATAGAGGAAGAATAAGAAGCTATCAGCACATGTCAGTGACGCTCTATAAGCTGGCTCAGGGTGCCATGGCAAAGATTTTCCCATCACTGACTGATTGATCCATCTGATATGATCATCAGTTAACATAATGCACCTGGCACGCACAGCAGGGCGTATGTATGTGTGTGTCTGTTGCATGCGTGTGTGTGTATGTGTGTGTGTGTGTGTGTGTGAGTATATAAGAGAGAGGTTTGGGAAGAACGCAGGGCAGCACACAAATGATCCTCTAAAGTCCAGGTGTGTGTGTGTGTGTGTGTATGCGTTGATGAGGCGGGCTGTGTTGATGGATGATTGTGTTGTGTGTTTCATCGCCTCGCTGATGTGATGGAGCGTGGAGGTCATACACACTCCTCTGGTGGACGCTCGCAGGTCACCAGACACAGACAAAAGCAGCAGACACTTAGCAGGCAGCGTCTGCCTCTGCTCTCAACAGGCCAAAGCACCCAATGCACCACATGCCTTGTTTTCCTACCAACACAACACATACTGTTGTTTTCTTTTTTCGTCCGCTCCCAGCTTGGCGTCTTTCTAAAGGGTCAATACCAAAAACATGACAGGTTTTGTTTAGGTGAGGGTTGTTGCCATGGTGATGAGGTGTACAGTATAGATTCCTATATGCTGCTAAATGTTTATGTTTACCTCTTCAAAGACAGCTGAATCATTTTCTCAAACACTATTTATTGTCTGTTTCTGAGAGGTGGTAGTTTTCTCTCGGGGTTAGGAGGACTTAAGTGCAGAGCAGTGCACAGTTTGTGTATGTCTGTATGGGTGTATGTGTGTATGGGGAGGAGGGGGGACTCACAGCTGTGCTGCTTGCAGGTCAACACACACACACACACAACGGCAGTGTGTATATGTGTGGGGTGTGTATGTGTGTGTGTGTGTGCGCATATGTGAAAGAGAGACAGAGAGATGGTGTAGGTGGACAGTAGTTGTACGTCCTGCATAAAATTGTAGATTTTTTCATTGTGACCTGTTTGTAAACTCGCGTCGAAGCCCACCTCAGCAGGAGTTCATCATCCTAGAAAATCGCCCCCACACACACAAAGACACACAGAGACAAACACACACACACACGCGCGCACGCACACACACTCACACGACCAGACACATACATTAACCAACACAAACACACAGTCTTTCATATCTGTCTCTCTTAAACTCAGTCTCTCTTTTACATGCGCGCGCACACACACACACACACACAGACACATACTGAGGAAATTGCACACGTGAGCTGAGGCTGATGTAAGAGGGGTGCAACACTACCCAGAATCCTTTGCTACCCTCTTTCTCTCTTTCTCTCCCTCTCTCTCTCTTTCTCTCTCCTCTCTATCTATCGGTCTCTTACGTCGTGACACCCCTTCTTTGTATTGCAATTTCGCTAAAAATGTTACGTCAAAGCGCCAGTGGAGTTAGTCACCCGCAGATTCCCCTGTTTGTCTTTCTTACACTCCCCGCAAAAAGAAGAGGAGAAAAAAGAGATCTCTCTATTGATCTCCATCAGCAAGGGAAAGAAAGGGAACAAAGAAAAGAGAGAAAAAGGACTGTGTCTGTGTGTGTGTGTGTGTGTGTGTGTGTGTGTGTGTGTATGTGTGACAGAGAGGGGGGGGTTGGTGAAAGAGTGTGTGTTTCTGACAGGGTGCCCTCTCTTCCAGTTTCCTGCCACCGTCTCACAGGGAGAAGGTGGGATAAGTCCCCCAGGGCTGATTAGGAGTCGTGTGTGTGTGTGTGTGTGTGTGTGTGTGTGTGTGTGCTCGGGTCACCTCCGTGAGCGTGGCCTTTTATGAGGCTGGTTCCTGAATGAGTGCTGGATCACCGTCCTGTCACCCAGCCGACAGAGGGCAGGAAGAAGGGAGAGGGTGAGCAGATGAAAGAGTGAGGAGAGGGGGCAGATGAAAGAGTGAGGAGAGGGGGCAGATGAAAGAGTGAGGAGAGAGCAGCGAGGAGAGGGGGCGGAGCTTCAAACTGATGTAGCTCAAACAAACAAGCACAAAAAGGATGGAAGGAAATAAAGTCGATGTGGGGATTTGGAGCAGGAGATGTTGAGGGGTGACTGATAGTTCAGGACACTGTGTATGCGTGTGTGTGTGTGTGTGTGTGTGTGTGTGTGTGTGTGTGTGTGTGCGTGCGTTTGTGTGTGCACATTTTGTGTGTGTGTGTGTGTGTGTGTGTGTGTGTGTGTGTGTGCGTGCGTCCTCTCTCCTTACTGGGGCATTGATCTCTCCTGTAAGCCCCTGGGCTCAGCTGTGAGTGGGGCTCCATCGTCTGTCAGCTGCTCGGCCTGACAACCAGTGTGAGTGTGTGTATGTGTGTGTATGTGTGTGTGTGTGTATGTGTGTGTGTGTGTGTGT
>PYXC01000860.1:300000-302500 GCA_015244755.2 Tenualosa ilisha
CACACACACACACACACACACCGTCTTTATGCCTTAAATGCTCGTAGAGTCAAACACACACACATACACACACATAAAACATACACACACAAAGCTGCCAATCAAAGCTGCCACAGGCACTACCACGCACTCCCAGGCATAAATTAGCATTTATTTGCATAAGAATGCCTTCGTTTAGCTGCAGCCACGCTTGCCTCTCGGAGCAAATGGCATTTCATTCACCTCTCTTTCTCCCTCTCTCCCTCTCTCCCTCTCTGTCTCTCTTTCACTCACTCACTCTCTCTCTCTCTCTCTCTTTCTATCCTGCTCTTTCAGAGTGTTTGGAAAAGGGACACTGAATAGTTGACCTTTATGGCTCTTTGTGCAACGTGTTTGTATATGTTTGTGTTTCTGTGTGTGTGTGTGTGTGTGTGTGTGTGTGTGTGTGTGTGTGTGTGTGTGTATGTATGTGTGTGTGTGTGTGTGTGTGTGTGTGTGTGTGTGTGTGTGCGTGTATGTATATGCATAAGTATGTGTGTGTGTGCGTGTGTGTGTGTGTGTGTGCATGTGTGTGTGTGCGTGTGTGTGTTTCACAGTGTTTCACGGGGATTTAAAGTGTATACTCAAGGCAGGGGTTATATTAAATCTCATTTAGTGAAGGGAGGGATCAGGCACCTCTTAGCTTCCTGTGTATAAAGGAGAATCATTGGCAGAATGTGTTTGGCTCACGAGTCGCCCACACACTCACTTCCTCTTTGCATTTCTCCTCAGCCTTGGAGCATTCATGGAAATATAGTTTACAAATCACATATACTTTTCTCTGTGTGTGTGTGTGTGGTGTTTATGTAAGCATGTGACCTCTAAAGTCTCCTGTATTTTCATACAATAGGACCTTGCACCATTTACCATGCTCAGGCCTTTAAAATTATTTCAGACCATTTTAAATGTTCATTGGCAATTCATGGCCATTGTGCGTGTGTGTGTGTGTGTGTGTGTGTGTGTGTCTTTTTGTGTCACTGAGAGAGAGAGAGTTCATGTCATTCTGCTTGAAGAAGTTGTATCTGTACATGTGTTCAGTGTTGGGTGAGTAACAAATTACATGTAACGTAATTACGTAATTTAATTACAAAATAATGTAATAAGCTACATTTTAATACATTACATACTTTGAATATATGTGTAATTAAATGACTCTTATGTTATGAAGTATACAAGATTATAATTTCAGCTACATCTGAATATCTTCTGCAGACACTTTGGCCGTATGTTTAATAATATCAGTTACTAATGCACAGCATCCTTAATTCACAGCTGAAAGTCTGATACTACAGGAGGCCTGCAGTGTCAGATAGAAACTTCAGTGGAGTTTAGCCCATTGCTGGAAGTGAAAGTTAGCTGTGAGCAATGAACATATGCACAATCAACCCCACAATCAATCTCATGTGAATAGACAACTGCGTATTCAGTGGTTTTTACCAAATGATGATTGTGGAATATTTGATCTGGCTGCATAGCTATTCAAAAATGTGTGTTATGACAGGGGGTCAAGGAAGCATTAGGATTTTTGTCAAGATTTGTGTCACCTCAGCATGATGATGATGATGATGATGATGATGCAAGTGTTGAGGTGTTTAGGTGATGATGATGATGATGCAAGTGTTGAGGTGTTGAGGTGTTGAGGTCTGACCCTGCTGTGGCTGCGTTGAGGGATTTTACAAGGCTACTGATAAAATTCCAAAGATGAACTTTCACACACCTCTTACAAACAGGTGTGTTGGAGGTAACCCATGGTCCATACCTCTGAGAGAAACATAAACCCCTGCACACTGCCTATTGAACAAGCAACTTTTATCATCAGGTAATGCAGGTCCATTGACTGACATGTAAGAAACAGGCTGCTTGTGGAATGGGCACTGTGAGGGATTTTACATGGCTTCCAAAGGGATTCTGACAGCAGTAAGATTTGAGTCATACTGTAAGGTTAATGCTGCAAGATTTAAAAAATTGAAAGTGGTTGACAGGTGAGAATATTCATTCAAAATGTAGGAAAGTAATCCAAAAGCAATCAAATGTAATTAGTTCCATTGTTAAAGGAATTAAAAGTTAGTTACTCTTCTATTCCATTTTGGAAAGGGTAACTCATAATTGTAACACATTACATTGTCAGAGTAACTTTCCCAACGCTGCATGTGATGTGTGTTCAACCCTGGTGCACAACACTCCAGTAGGCCTTGCATGGGCTCTGTAACTTATATTGCCCATATGGTCAGGGCTGTGTGAACAGGGGCCTTTGTCCACTCCTCTCCGCTGTAGAGGTCAATGAATCTGCTGGGGCCACAGCCCTGTGGAGGAGTCCAGGGGACGGGCGGCCGAGAGCATGCCTACGAGATCACACCCCTGCTGGGCCGAGCGTTTGGCAGCCCTGCTTGTCATCACCATGCCTCCACCCTCCACAGACACACACACACACACGCACACTCCACCGGCCCTGTGTCCCAACCTCACATCACACCCAGCCCAA
>PYXC01000860.1:322500-330000 GCA_015244755.2 Tenualosa ilisha
GCGCCCACACGGGCTACACAGGCCACACCGCTGGGATTATCTCCCTCTTTCTCCCCTTCCTCTCTCTCTCTCTCTCTCTCTCACACACACACACACACACACACTCAGATCTGAGAAAATACAGAAGTGTTGATGGGATGAAGAAGGAGATAGAGGTGTGTAGTAAAGAGGGATTGAGCAGCACGGCTCAAAGAATAGACTGAGAATAGACTGAGAGAACTACTACCACTGGATGAAGATGAGTGAGAGGATGGAGAGAGAGTGATAGATAGAGAATAAAGGAGAAAAAGAAAAGAAAGAGATGGAGATGGAATGAAGTGGCGAGAGTGACACCACAGGTGCACAGACTGCTACTAACTTGACTCTTTCTTTTGCTTTTCAGTTCTATTCTCTTCTGTCTTTCCCCTCTCTCTCTCTCTCTCTCTCTCTCTCTCTCGTATCCCTTCCTTCATCCCTCTCAGTGCTGTGCTTCAGCATCTCTCCTCCTGTGCTGCTAAGACTCTTCTGGTGGAGCTGGAGCATCTCTGCCAGTGCCTAAAAATGGGGCCTCCAGTATGACTAGTTTCAGTTACTGTTTCATAGGCAGATAGTTCACATTGGGATAGCATGAGTGAAGAGAGGATTGACTCTGTTTCATAGGCAGATAGTTCACATTGGGATGGCATGAGTGAAGAGAGGATTGACTTTGACTGATGCAGGTTCGTACTGAGAGAACATGCTGTAAAAATCAGCTTTATTGCATTATAGCAGGGATGTTTGGGCAACATGGTGCTTTCTATTGTTATGGCAGGGATGTTTGGGCGCTGCTATAGTTGATATGGGTAGGATCATTTGGTCAGGCATGTCTCACTTTTGTGGCAACACGCCATACTGTCAGTCATATTCTGTGAGATTCATTCAAATGTTATCAAGCATCTCTAGACGGGGTGTTTGGGTGTTAGCTTCACTAGAGGGGTGTTTGGGTGTTAGCTTCACTAGAGGGGTGTTTGGGTGTTAGCCTCACTAGCGGGGTGTTTGGGTGTTAGCTTTACTAGCGGGGTGTTTGGGTGTTAGTTTCACTAGAGGGTGTTTGGGTGTTAGCTTCACTAGAGGGGTGTTTGGGTGTTAGCTTCACTAGCGGGGTGTTTGGGTGTTAGCTTCATTAGCGGGGTGTTTGGGTGTTAGCTTCACTAGCGGGGTGTTTGGGTGTTAGCTTCACTAGCGGGGTGTTTGGGTGTTAGCTTCACTAGAGGGGTGTTTGGGTGTTAGCTTCACTAGCGGGTGTTTGGGTGTTAGCTTCATTAGCGGGGTGTTTGGGTGTTAGCTTCACTAGCGGGGTGTTTGGGTGTTAGCTTCACTAGCGGGGTGTTTGGGTGTTAGCTTCACTAGAGGGGTGTCCAGAGGGAGGTTTGGCCAGCATGCTGTGCAGCTATGACCAGAGGGCTACCACTGCATATGATATGTATCTGTTTGCCATGAGGTTAAAGCAAACATCCATTTGAGATGGTAGTTCTTCATGAAAACACACAAGCGTGCTGGAGAAAGGGTTGCCGTGGAAATTGACTGTTCATACAATATTGTTCAGATGTAATAGCTGAAAGAAAACACTCAAATATTGCCACAAATATTCACCTCTGTTGAAAGAATATGACACCTGTGTTGTCTTTGACCGACTGCAGAAACCCTAGGATGGTACACACCCCAGCAGTCAGTCATGTCAGCCTAGGATGGTATACACCCGACTGTCAATCATGTCAGCCACGCCCATGATTATGCATAGACAATTAAAATGATTCATCATCACTTGCTGAATCATCACTTTGAGAAAAGGATTCACTCTCCCTCCCTACAGTGTCTTTCAGACGTCTCTTCCTCTGTTTCTTCTACACATTCTCTCTCTCTCTCTCTTCCTCCTTGTCTTTCCTCTCTCCTCCTCACCTCCCATCTCTCCTCATCTTCTCCTCCTCTCCTTCACGCTCACTGGCAACTCTTCCTGTGTGTGTGTGTGTGTGTGTGTGTGTGTGTGTGTGTGTGTGTGTCCTGTGGCCAGAGTGTCTCCTCTCCTCCTGACCTTGTCTTCACAAGGGGATGATGATGCCAGATTAGCTCTGATTGGACATGACCATTATCTTTAACACAATCACTGAACACTCACTTTCTCTCTCTCTGTCTCTCACTCACTTTCTCTCTCTCTGTCTCTCACTCACTTTCTCTCTCTCTGTCTCTCACTCACTTTCTCTCTGTCTGTCTCTCACTCCTTCCCTTCCTCTCTCTCTCTTCTTATCTTTCTCTTACTTTGTCTTTCTCGTAGTTCCTCTCCCTCTCTCTTTCTCTTACTCCCTCTCTCTCTCTCTCACACACACACACACACACACACACACACATACACTCAATCATTCACTTACACACACACACAAACACACACACACACACATCTTGAATCTTGATGAGGTCAGTGTGCTTCTCTGCATCTCTGGCTGTGCGTGTGTGTGTGTGTATGTGTGTGTGTGTGTGTGTGTGTGTGTGTGTGGTAAGAGAGAGAGAGAGAGAGAGAAAGAGGTTTGTAGGCTTGATTTGTGGGCCTTTTTCAGTAGGTGTCATGAAAGTAAGACAGGTCCATTCTGTTTAAAGACTTTATTATGTGAATGGCCTCAGACTGCAAGCTCTTTGTGCACAGAGCCTTGCTTTTGTATCTCTGTATTCACACACACACACACACACACTCAAACTCCACAAGCACATTTCTTTTATAATACAACTGCACCTGCTTTGCTATGACAGCTTGACTAACACACACACACACTTTCCCACACACACACACACACACATGCAAACGAGAGATTTTTCTCCAGACGTGTAGCACAAACAAAGGACTTTACACTGGGACAAAAATACAAAACTGAACAGACATGAACATGTTTAAAATGTTTTCTGCATGTTGGACTCGGTGTGTGTGTGTGTGTGTGTGTGTGTGTGTCTTCCATTCAGTACACTCCCTAGTCCAGCTCTTTGTTTTTATCCAATGCTCTCTCTCCAAGAATACCCCCACAATTTCTGAATGGTTTGTACATGCTCTTAAAAAGCTCTCAGAGAGCAGACCAACACACACACAGTGTGTGACAGCAGCACAAAAGTGACAAATGACACAAGAGCTCATTTCATCTTGTATGAGACAAGTAATTTGTACATATACCTGTCTGTGTGTGTGTGTGTGTGTATGTGTGTGTGCGAGAGAGTGTGTGTTGTAGACAGAGAGACTGATGTGTTACGTGTGAGATTAGCAACACAAAAATTTCAGTTTTTATCTTAAACCAAAACATAGTAAAGTAAAAACCCTGTGACATCACATACATATTTTCTGGGCCTTGGTCTCAGCAGAAACCCCATGACATCACATACATATTTTCTGGGCCTTGGTCTCAACAGAAACCCCATGACATCACATACATATTATCTGGGCCTTGGCCACGACAGAGAGGTTTCCCTTCAAACCCATTCAAAACATAAACATCATGCAGTAATGAATACAGGCTAACGTGAATGACATGTTTGACATCTTGCTGTCCTTCAAGCCTTGTGGTAGGTGTGCGCACATATGAATGTCTTTAGCATTGTCCCAAATGTCCGACTGCCTGCACAGCAGTCTCCACAACAGTCCACAGTGTCCTAGCAACTATTCCAGCCGCCATCTGTGAGAAAGTCCTTTGATAATCCAGCGTGGATGAATAGCACATCCAACCCAAATCCATGCCTCAGTGGTGCTGCAAGCATTCAGTCAGTGTAGAGCGCACCTGAACCAGGTGCTACCGCAACCTCCCAGCGTACCTCTTCTCCATGATGTGTTAACCTGAATTTCCACTTAACAGTGAGCCAATCACAGCCTTGGAGCTGCCACAGCTGTGAACATTTCCTGAACTCTAGGTCCCCTAACATTAAAAGCAGGCCTTAAAGGGGACGACATTATGAGAACAAATATCAATACTTACGCGGTTATACAGATACACAAAATAATGTATTCAACCACAATCAAAAAAATGTCCTAAACATAAAATACAGGATATGTTCATATTCAAACAAAAAATATTTCCCCATCACGGAAGGAAATTTTTTTGTCTTATCTGAACAAGTTTCACTTTGAGAGGTTAGAGACCAACAGAAGCTCTGGGTAGACTTTGGGTCCTCTGGGTCCCTCTTGCCAATCACTGCCAGCAGGAGTCTGCGTGTGTGTGTGTGTGTGTGTGTGTGTGTGTGTGTGTGTGTGTGTGTGTGTTAGTGTCTGTGCGCATGTGTATGCTTGTGTGTGTGTGTGTGTGTGTGTGTGTGTGTGTGTGTGTGTCCACCTTGGCACTCCACCTGCTCCACTCTACATGCAAATGAGCTCCACAAAGATCCCTGTCAGCCTCTGGACACAGACTCACACACTGGGAAGTCAGTGGTGCCCTAGTGCTAAGTCCACTGGGTTTTCTCTTACACACATCCACACACACAAAGAGAGATATACACATACACTCACACACACACGCACACACACACACACACACACATACACACACACTCTCATAGAAACACACACACCCACACACTAATACCCACCCACACACTCACACACACACACATGCGCACACACACACTGCTTGGCATTAGATGACACTGCCATGTTACAGTGGGGCCTAATCAGGTGCTGGTCATGTGGATGGAGCTGAAGGTTCAGACAGTTACAGAGGATACACAGGAAGCTGAAGAGAGTGAAGCTTAAGTCTGGACAAGTCTGCGGGAAGAGAGGATTTTACAGAGTTTTTATTTATCTGTTGGCTTGGTTCGATTTGGTTTATAGATTTTTGAAATAGCCCACTAAAATTGAAGTCATAATTCAACAACAGAAAAATGCTACATTTACCAATCTGTAGCAGTGGAATTATGATGCACAGGCAAATTGTAACAGGCACATGGTGGCGGTGGTAGCATAGCGACTAGCGGCTAAATAACCTGGCTAACATGCTAGTAGCCCGGGAATTGTGTGTTTGTATCCCAGCTGCCACAGGTGTGCCCTTGTGCAAGGCACTTAGCCCTATGTGGCTCTAGTGGAGATTGGCCCAGAAGTCATTGAAAATTGACAAATGTAAGTCACTTTGGACAAAAGCTTCTGCTAAATGCATAAATGTAAATTGTAACCACCCCTCTGTAGGAATGTATAAGACTTTGGCTGAACATCATTCTGATGCTTTGTTCATTTAGTTGTACCTTAGTCACAAACATCCATTTTACAATAAGTTTCCTCCATATTTCAAAATCTTATAATGTGGGAGTACTTGGAGTGTCTGCAGTCTTGCATATGGGCAGACGAGGCTCTAATATTTCAGCTCAACTTGCCCACATTGGTTGCCAGTTCACCGTTTGAGATGGAATTAACTTTCCCCCATTGGTTGGTTCATATTCAACAAGTCTGTGTCATAGTCAACATCTCTGTGTGACCTCAAACAACATGGCTATAGTTTGAAAATGGTGGACTTGTCCCTTCTCTCTTCCAAAGACTGCTGTAGACCTTCTCTGAATGATCCTTCTCTCAACACTTCAAAATCAAACAAGAAGAAAGGGATCAAATATGCAAATCATCAAAATTCAATCATGATGGCCAAAGCTCCATGAAAACAAAGACATTAAAAGCTGAAACACTCATACAAATATGTGTGACTATTTGGCCACATCCACAGTAATCACAGCCAGCTATAGAAGAGAGACACGATCAAAGGGGTCTCTACACTTTTCAGCACATAGTCAGTGTTTTAAACACTGAGGCACTGCACAATCACAGCAAAGCTCATCTGAGCTTTAGACAAGAAGGAGAGACAACTTTGACAGCTCTATTTCCAAGTCTATGCAAGTCAAATTCAAATCTATGCAAAGTCAAAGTCTATAGAAGTCAAAGTCTATTCAAGTCAAAGTCTATGCAAGCATATGCACAGTTGTTCTTTTCTTTGTACCTAAAGTACAAAACCATTTTTCAAGAATGACACTTTCAGTCTGAATTCTAGACACGGAGGAATAGGGAGAGAAAGAGAAGAAGAAATAAAGAAGGAGCAGGAGAGAGAGAGGGAGAGAGAACAGGAAGTAAACAGTGCTGTGAGCATCATGCTAGCAGTACAAAAGTAACACTTTATTCCAGGGGGAGCGGCATCAATCTTGACAGCATATGGCAACGCTGTGAAATCCATTAATTTTTAATGCACCGGCCGGTGAATTGAAAAAGCCTTCCTCAGACAGGCAATTGTCAGATGTCACTAGTGTTTTGATAACTTTTTTGATCTTCCCCGTATTTTTTTTCCCCATTTGCATTCATAAAACCAGGGCCGTCCACACGCCAACTGGGCCTAGACGCAGCGTGAGAATGAGAATGACAAGCACTCATTTCCACACAATCGCTTCTGCCCTCAGTGAAGATGGCAGTGTCACCAGCAAAGGGCTCAGGAGAAGGGAAGAAAGAGAGGATAGGGGGGAGTAGAGAGAAAGAAGGAGGAACGGAGGGATGGGGGGAGTAGAGAGAGAGAAGGAGGGATGGAAGGATAGGGAGAGTAGAGAGAGAGAAGCAGAGAGAGAGGGATAGAAGGGGGCAGTAGAGAGAGAGAAGATGGAACGGAAGGATGGGGGGAGTAGAGAGAGAGTAGCAGAGAGAGAGGGATAGAAGGGGGGAGTAGAGAGGGAACAATGGAAGGAAAGAGAGAGGGATGGAAGAGGGGAAGTAGAGAGGGAACGATGGAAGGAGAGAGAGAGGGACAGAAGGGTGGGGAGAGTAGAGGAGGAATGGTAGAAGGAGAGAGAGATGATTGATAAGAGGGATTGAATCGCATGAAAGGCAGAAAAGACAGAGAAACAGAGACAAAATCAAAAAAAGAGACATGAATCAAACACATGAATCAAACACATGAATCAAACACATGAATCAAACACATGCAAAAGCATCATTGAGCACAAAAAGGCATAAAGGCTCCATCAGACAGATAACAGCGTATGGAAACACCTGCCATAGAAAAGGGGAGCTGAGGAAAGTGCAGCGCTGGGAGGCATGTAGGCAGTGCAGTGTGAGTCGTTCCCCAGCCCCAGGGGAGACACAGCTCTGGACTGCCCCAGAGGAGGGCATCTACTGCTGGGACTAGAGCTCCTCTTCAGCGTGCTGGAGGCCTACTGGCATGGGGAACACTGAGCTCCATACTTATTGATTTATTCATCTCTTTCTTTCTTTCTTTCTTTACTCCTCGCCAGTCAAGTATCTGTTTGTTCAGATACACTATTAGAGAAATATCTGCTCATCATTGCACTTTCATGGTCTGTGTGTGTGTGTGTGTGTGTGTGTGTGTGCACGCGCGTGTGTGTGTGTGTGTGCATGTGTATTATCTGAATGTATGGTGGAGGGGACTTTTTGTTACTGATAGAAAAACTAAACATTATTAAACCTGGTTTAGTGTTTGATAGCGGGTCACACAGTCCTGTTTGTGAAGGCAAATAGAGATCTATTAAGCCTGCTGA
>PYXC01000860.1:340000-342500 GCA_015244755.2 Tenualosa ilisha
CAGAAGTCACTTTGTCGCTCCAGCGTTCAGCTTGGGCGCCACCACAGGGGCCTGGTGAAACCCAGAGAGAAAGACAGAAAGAATGAAAGACAGAAAGGAAGGAAAAGAAAAGAACATGAGCAATGGGGAACATGGGGAAGTGAAAGAGAGTGAGACAAAGATATGGAAGTGGCAAAATCAAAGCTAAATGCAACCCCTACTGTGTTCTCCCTCCTTCTCTCCTCTCCTCCACCACCACTCATTTCTGCCTTGTTTATGTCTGTTCTGCTCCCTCCTGTGGCCCCTGTGACCCCCACACCACCCCCCCCCCCCCCCCCCCCCCCCCCCTCCTGTGGCCCCTGTGCCCCCCACACCCCACACCCCCCGCCGACCATCAAAAACACGTCTCGACGCCATGGTGACTCGCCACAGTGAGTTCTATTTCAGCGAGCCCCAGAGCTGCAGACACATCCCGCAAATTGATTGCCTGGGCTATTTGCTGACGAGGGCAGTGAGTGTGTGAGTGTGTGAGTGTGTGTGTGTGTGGGGGGGGGATTGTTCATTCCTGAGCCAAACAGAGAGGCTGCTCATTCCTGACAGAACGATGTGATTTTGGGCCGATTCATTAGCAAGGGGGAGGAGGATTATCTGGTGAAGAGCACAGCGAGACCCAGGCAGGGCACCTCTTTGTCTCTCTCTCTTTCTCTCCCTCTATTTACCCTTTGCTATTACGCTGTTTTGTTTTTTTGGCCATCTCTCTTTCTTTCCTTCTCTGTCCCCCTCCATCCGCCATCAGCCATGATCATTTAAATGAATCATCCTCTGCAGGCGGGCTAGAAAAGGAGAGGAGAGGAGAGGAGAGGAGAGGAGAGGAGGGGTAGGGAGGAGAGGGCTGAGACGATGAAAAATGTATTCGAACAAATATAATTGGTTTGTTGAACACTTTCGGAAACTGATGTCAGTTGGTCTAGGAGAGAGAGAGAGAGAGAGAGAGAGAGAGAGAGAGAGAGAGAGAGAGAGAGAGAGAGATTGCAAAAGAGCTGGTCAAACACTTAGCTTAAATGGGAGGGAGCCGCCAGGCCGGCAAGCGTTTTCCACCTGCTCTGCTCCAGTACCCTGCAAACACAGGTGACAAGGGTAACCTGCCAGCTAATTACCTCCCTGGGCTGCCGTGCCAGATTTAGCATAGGACACAGCTGAGTGCCGACACACCAGGAGGGGTAATCTAGGGGCAGTTGGCATGACAGAGGCAGGGACAAATGCCCCTCATAGATGTTGGGCGTGAACACATGTTGGTAACACTCCATATTACCAGCCTGGAGTCTGAACTTTATGGAGAAGCCAGAGCAGACACATCAGATGTGCAGAGAGATCAAACGTGTAGATTCTCCAGAATGGTGGTTCAGCAAAGCTGTGAGTAGGATGTTAAGATGGATGCACACACTGGATGACCAAAGAAAAACATGTGAGTGATTGGCTTGCTATAGGAAAGTGATGATTTATCAGAATAGAGTTGGTATTCAGAACTGAGCCTTGAGGTACACCAGTAAAAAGCAGCTGAATTGGAGAGAGACTTGAAGAGCTTATCAAAGACCCCATCATGAAACCACATCCAAATCTCTCAACCAGGGCCAATAGGAACACTATCCTTGAAGCAAGAGTTCGGAGTACTTCTGACCTTGCACAGCCCTGTTGTCACTGCATGCTGGTGGCTAACACTAACTGGATGGGCCAAAATCTCACATTCTGTTGCACCATCCTTGGCACCACTCAGTTTATTGTGAGCTGCCAGTTCACTATTTCAACTGGCAAGTAAATTACCAAATTTTCTCTATCTTTTTCATATCAACAGCACTCGGTGGCCTTAAACAACAGGGCTACGGTTGAGGCACTCTCGGCTATTGCTTTAAGAGAATGCACTGAATCCCCATGCTACCCTCAGATGGGCCTGATGAGAGCTGATCGGCAGCCTCTGCTGACCACTAGATTCCCAACCCTGACGAGGGCCTTAGGTGAACGACTCACCAGAGTGGTTGAGCTGATCATTATCAGATATTTGTCTGATCATTCAGAGACCGGAAACTGGAGGAAAAGGCAAGCTGAAGTATTTGAGTATTTGAGAACTGAAGGATTACTCTGCTTAAGTCTGTAGTTGTTGAGGTGAGATTTGAGGTTAATCTTCCAGCTTTCAGCACAGCATGGAGACTTGTGGCAGGTTGTGGATGTGATGGGAAGGCTGTCTGCTGTAGTGATGAGTTTGATATATATGTGTGATTGTGAGAGGCTATGTATGTGATTCACTGGGCCCAGAGAATATAGCATCTCACCAGCATTTCAATCACTTCCATGATGGCATGAAGGCATTGCCCCTCTTAGCAGATCCATACTGGGTGTGTCCACATGAAGGCATTGCCCCTCTTAGCAGATCCATACTGGGTGTGTCCACATGAAGGCATTGCCCCTCTTAGCAGATCCATACTGGGTGTGTCACTTTAGGAAATAGACCTTTGATGCCTGCCAC
>PYXC01000860.1:345000-355000 GCA_015244755.2 Tenualosa ilisha
CAGAGACAGACAGAGACAGACAGAGACAGACAGACAGAGAGAGAGAGGAGACAGAGACAGACAGAGAGAGAGAGAGCGAGACAGAGACAGACAGACAGAGAGAGAGAGAGACAGAGACAGACAGAGAGAGAGAGAGCGAGACAGAGACAGACAGAGACAGACAGACAGAGAGAGAGAGAGACAGAGACAGACAGAGAGAGACAGAGACAGACAGAGAGAGATAGAGAGAGAGATAGAGAGATAGAGAGAGACAGAGAGAGAGATAGAGAGATAGAGAGAGAGATAGAGAGAGACAGAGAACATATGTAAGAAGAGACGTGTGTGTGTGTATTTGTGCGTGTGTGTGTGCCTAGATCAAATCACTCTCATTGCCAAATATTTACATAGCAGCCCCTGTTTAGTCGACCCACAGAATCACCTTGTCAGCATCAACCCATTTTACAGTACAACACACACACACACACACACACACACACACACACACACACACACACACACACACACACTCACACACACACACACACACAATTTGCTGCTTTCATGTTCCCTCTGGTTTTCTGTCTCTTGTGTCTGATAGGTGATCTGCTGTAAAACAAAAAGGCTTACAAATAGGGTTGTGTGTGTGTGTGTGTGTGTGTGTGTGTGTTGGGAGGGGGGAGTTGAATGCCACACACACTAGACTTCAGTGTTCTCCTTCTCAATAGTGTAAATACTCAAATATAGATTATTGACATATACATATAGAATATTATAGATTATAGATTGACATATACATATAGAATATTATAGATTATACATTATTGACATATATAGAATATTGAACTCATTTGATCCATGTCACAAAGTTCTCTGTGGCCATATTGTTGACATAGAACCTGCCAGTTAGTGCAGCTGTCTATCAGAGCTACGATAGCTTTTAGCACCTGCTGTCTCACTGTCTTCTGACACCTCACAGCGAAGCCTGTAGCCTAGCCTACTCATCATATAACCACAGATTATGCTAGTTTTATGGAAGGTGATGTTTGAAAGGTGATTTATTTAGTTATGGTCACTGGTCAATAAAGTTATGTAGCTT
This sequence comes from Tenualosa ilisha, assembly GCA_015244755.2. NCBI lineage: Eukaryota > Metazoa > Chordata > Actinopteri > Clupeiformes > Clupeidae > Tenualosa > Tenualosa ilisha. The sequence continues at coordinate 346,076 of PYXC01000860.1, forward strand.
ATGAATGACGGTGAAGTGTGTCTACTTTAATTAGGCTAAACGTAGTTTACAAAGAGGGAAGACTGAAAGCTAACATTTAATCAAAATTAGCCCGCAAGAATGGCTGCAGCAGGAACGATATGTCAACAATATGGCCACTCGAATGTCTTTTTGGAATTGTGAAAGAGCCCTGTAGACTAAGTATATAGATGTAAACATATCAACATAAACATAATATATACATAAAACTAGAAGCTTCCTGCTTTCACCCAGGATAATTTAAACATATACTTACCTTGACTTAGTTAACTTAGGTCTATGTAAATATGTGTGTATTTTTCCATATTCCATAAAAATAATTTTATTTACATGGATTCTCAACAAGCATGTCAGTAAAATGTACTTGTTGCCAAAAGGCCAAAGCGCATTAAGAACATATATCTGTTTTTATGAATATTGCCCATGTGTGCACAGGGCCTAAAATGTGAGGGATTCCAGTAAGCTGCTGGCCTGTTCCAGATGCAGTGAAACTGATTAAAAAGTACAGCATGTGCTCCGCTGACTCTGTGCCCTTTGTGAAGGAAATGCAGGTTGACAACGAGAGGCCTACATGTGTTTCACTCTATCTGAGAGCAGGGTATCGAGTCGTCCTACCATAAGATTGCAGATAGTGTATGTTGTCCAACAGTTTTTGTTCTACACTCACACACACACACACACACACACTGCAGATAGAAGTTGTGCCACCACAGGAATGCAGATAGTGTGTGTGGACAACTGCTGTCATACACTTCTGAATCCAAATTAGGCTGGCTTGTACAGTATGAAAAAAGCACACTCACCTGCAGACACACACACAAATGCAAGCTTGAATGATGTTAAACTAATTCTTTCCATGCCAGCGATATATATGTATTCAGGAAAAGGAGAGGAAACTTGACACACACACACACACACACACACACACACACGCATACACACGCATGCACACACGCACAGACGCACAAAATAAAAGACTTTATTTGCCATAAGAAGCCCCCAGCCCAGTCGGCAGGCCCAAATAGGCCAGCAGTGTGAGCAAAGAGGCAAACCTGGTAAGGCTGTTTGAGGGCCAGACACTTAATGCTGCCCAGTCTACAGGGGTCAAAACTCCAGCCAGCCACCTGACTCTTGTGTGTGTGTGTGTGTGTGTGTGTGTGTGTGCATGTATGTCTGTTTGTGTCACTAAACCATCCATCCTCACATGCGGAGTCCCAGCTTGGCCATGGATCCTTCCAGAAGCATCTAGTCCGCTGGTTAATAATATATATTTAATTTATAGATTTTTCTGTGCCTGCAGCTGTTCCCCAAGCCATGCTGCCTAGGTCTGAGTCAGACACCCCTCATCCAGACATCCACAGAGACACACTTCATTTGCTTAATGTCAATGCCTCATGTCGACAACAACGCATACACACACACACACACACGCACACACCACACACACACACACACAGACACACGCACACATACACACACACACAAACTCACACACACATACACACACACACACACACACACACACACACACACACATACACACACACATACACACACACACAAACTCACACACACACACACACACACATACACACACACACAAACTCACACACACATACACACACACGCACACACACACACACATACACACACACACACACACATACACACACACACACACACACATACACACGCAAACACACATACACACACACACACACATACAAACACACATACACACACACACAAACTCACACACACATACACACACACGCACACACACACACACACATACACACACACACACACACACACACACACACATACACACACACATACACGCACACGCAAGCTCACACACACATACACACACACGCACACACACACACACACACATACACACACACACACAAGCGCTGTGCCAAATGCAGAAAAGGTTGGCGCAAGAATTGCCAGCTGCAGATTGGGGCAGGGCAAAGCGATGTGGAGCTGGGCGCTCACATGTCTGCGGCAGTGCCCAAGCCGGTGGCACCCACCCATCACAGCTGCCATGCCAAGCCACAGCATGTCATACCTGTCCCAAACACAGATGCGAGGCAAGAAAACAAGGCCAGGATCTAATGTTGTGTCTGCTGCAAAACACAGCAGTCAGTATGGAAGAAATCCATCTGAAAAGAGTGAGAGTGTTAGAACACTATTTGAACGGACGGACTCGGACTCGGACTCGGGGGTCGGAAGGCTGGCGAGAGGGACAGAGCTACTGCAGCGGCACAGAAACACGCCACGTGGCGAGGGCTGGTTTTAATTGATGCTCATCGCTTGATTGCAGGTGCTGCCAAACGTGTGAGGCGCGTGATCCACGCCCGGCTCGTCGGGTCTCGCCAGCGTGCCCGTCTCTCCGCCTGGCTGTCTCTGCCAACGAGGGGGCGACAGGAGGGGGCGGGGAGGGGGGGTTGGTTGAAGGGAGGCGATGGTGGGCACAGGTGGCACAGCTTCAGATGTCAAGGCCAGAGGCGTGCCACACACAGCAAATTGCCGACGTTGTTGTGTCGGGGTGCAGACGTGGCGCTGACAGGCCCTGCTGAGACGTGTGGATGAGTTAGGAAAGAGAGAGAGAGGAAAGAGGAAGAGAGAAGAAAGCAAAAAAGAGACAGTGAGAGAGAGGGAGGGAGGGAGGGAGGGAGGCGGAGGGGGGACTAGAAGAAGCGGGGGGTTGTGTCTGAGTCTGAGAAAGTAAGAGGAGAGAGAGAGAGAAACAGGGAGAGAGAGAAAGAGGGAGGAAGAGAGAGAGAGAAACTGCTTCAGGCCAAACTAATGAGAATCTGCTAGAGAACACCACTGCTGACTACTGCTTTCTCTCTTTCTTTCTTTCTCTTCTGTGTTCCTCCTCTCTCTCTTGGTGAGATGCATTCTGTTGTTTTCTGACTTTTTCCTTTCTGTCTCTTCACCCTCCCTCTCTCCCTCTCTCCCTCTCTCTCTCTCTCTCTCTCTCTGTCTTTCTCTCACACACACGCTTTATATAGCTCTGTCCTCCTAACATCCTGTCTTGTTTCTCTTATCTGTTATCTCACACTGCTGCTGGTGTACATGTCAGAGGCTGGGAGGCTCTGTGGTTTGGTGTAGTAAATCTAGTGGTGTTGGAGCTCATCACCTCCACTCTCTCCCACACACTCTGGACAGGACCCGCGCTGCCATAGCGCTCCTACACAATCAATCTGCTCTCTGCTCTCTGTCGGAGGGAGTACAGGCTCGCTTATCTTACATCAGAAGACTCACTTCTCTTGATACACACACTGAGAAGTGGCATGTCTCTTTAACACACCTGCAGCCACACACACAAGTGCATTCACAGAGACACATGCGTTCTCAGGCACACACACACACACATACACGTTCTGTACATCAGACATATACACTCACGCATACACACACATGCACAAATGCCTTTCTACGTATCAGAACACATGGAAGGTTATTTATGCTAGGCACTAGATCTATTACCCTCACCATATGCTCACTCAAATCTCTCTCACACACAAACAGACACATACTATAGATTCACACATAGACTCACACAGAATTGCACACAGACTCTCGCTCCCACACATACACACACACACACACATAGATTCACACATAGACTCTCTCTCTCTCTCTCTCACACACACACACACACACACACACACACATAGATTCACACATAGACTCACTCTCTCTCTTTCTCTCACACACACACACACACACATAGATTCACACATAGACTCCCCCCCCGCCCCCCACACACACACACACACACACTCACACACACTCACACACGCTCCTTAGTGTGTGTCTTCCTTCAGTGGACAGTGCCAGGAGATGGTGTGTGTGTGATAATGAGACACGTCTACCCCAGGAGAGCTCAGAGAGGAGACTGGGGTACGGAACTCAACTTGACCCCCTCAGGGAGCAGGAAAGGGCACATCCAATTACCACACACACACACACACACACACACACACACACAAGCTCCTTAGCTTTCATTTTATTACTTCATTTGCACGTGTGTTTACTCCCACCCTTCCTTTCTTTAGGTGAACACCCTCCACACACACACACACACACACACACACATACACTCCCACTATGGTCCTGTCAAATTGAGACAAACGCCACTGTGCCAGTCTACCAATCAGTGAGTTTTTAGGAGAGACGGAGTCTCTCAAGCCACGGGCTCTTGGATAGCTCATTAGAGGAGAGTGAAGGAGATGTATTATGATCAGCTGAATGGATGGATGTGCTACACGCGTCTTTAAGAGCTGAGATTGCCTGTTTAACAGGCTGCTGCCTCGTTAAAGTGACTGGATGAAGACGTCATGCTGTAGTCTGAATGAATAAAATCCTATGCTGTCAGATCTGCCATTAGTCTACAGGAGCAGTCTTATGAACACGGCTTCAAGTACGTTGTAAAGTACTCTGGGTATTTTTTTGTTCTTAAAGGCCAAAGGAGATTTTGGAGGAGGAGGTGTTTTGGATAATGCCTGATATCTTTATGCTTTATATAGTCATGTATCAACAGGATTTTCTGAAAAACAGGCTCCTCTTTGCCTTAGAAACTCTGCCGATCCATTCACTTCACTGACTTTTTAATCCTCCAATTACATCTCTCTCTCTCTCTCTCTCTCTCTCTCTCTCTCCCCTTCCAATTCTTTACATTTTTCTTGTCCATGCAAAATCCGATAGAGGAGCTTTTGACAAGTCAAGTGTGTTGTTGCGGGGAGTTAGATGAGTTTTTGAAGCGGTGACAAATGGCCCAGTGGCATCTGTCAGGGGAGACGCCTCCCTGGTGCACCTTATCAAATGCGCTGAATTCATTTTCTCTTTGGAGATAGGAGTCATGGCATCCTGCCTTATGATTGTGTTTGTTTGTCAGGCTGTGATTTTCAGCGGCGGGTGTGTGGGGTGGGGGAGTATGAGGTGTTGTCGCCCATGTTTCTCCCGCTGGGCTCCAAATGTCTTCACACACACCTGCTCATGCTGAATGAGGTGATCGATAAAATCAGATGAAATTCTATTGAAGCCACTCAATTTATATCAATTTATGTGCTTTCTCTCTCTCTCTCTCTCTCTCTCTCTCTCTTTATCTCTCTTTATCTCTCTCTCCCTCTCTCTCTCCCACTCTGTATATGTGCTTAGGAGCAGAGCGCTGTGTGTATGTCTGTACTCTGTGAGTTTATGTGCTTGTGTGTATGTCTTCATTTGTGTTATAGAAGCGGAGGGTTGTGTGTCTGTCTCTCTCTCTGTGTATGTGTGTGTGTGTGTGTGTGTGGCAGGGGTAGTTTTATAGTCTTTAATTGCTTGGTTGTGTTGTTATGAGGTGATGTATGGGAGCCCCTTCAGTCCTGCGTATCCTTCCCATCTTAAAGGTTGTCGATGCTGGAGTGCATCTCCCCACACTGCCCACTGTGTTCTCATGGGGGTGTCTGAGGTTACATTTACATTTACATTTAGGCATTTAGCAGACGCTTTTATCCAAAGCGACTTACAAAAGAGGATAACATTCAAGCTACAACACAATGAACTAACAAGGAGTGCATATTGCTAACATAGAATCTGCGCTGTTTTAAGTTGAAAGTGCAATAGTGTAACACAATGTAGAGAAATTAAATTATTAAGTGCATTCTCAAAGTTTACGCCAGGAGATATTCTTGGAAGAGCTTAGTCTTCACGAGTTTCTTGAAGGTGGAGAGGGTATCAGTTGATCTGGTAGCACTTGGGAGGTCATTCCACCAGCGCGGAACCAGATATGAGAAGAGTCTGGACCGACCTGCACAAGGTGTTGGCCGTGCTAGAAAACGTTCCTTAGAGGAGCGTAGTGGTCGTCGGGTGACATAGGGCTTCAGAAGAGAATTCAAGTAGATGGGAGCAGAGCCATCATTCACCCTGTAGGCCAACATAAGTGCCTTGAATTTAATGCGAGCAGCCAAGGGCAGCCAGTGAAGTTCAATGAACAGAGGTGTGACATGTGCCCTTTTTGGCTGGTTAAAGACCAGACGTGCAGCTGCATTCTGGATCATCTGTAGCGGTCTCACTGCACAGGCTGGTAGGCCTGATAGGAGGACATTGCAGTAGTCAAGACGAGAGATAACCAGGGTCTGAACCAGGAGCTGGGTTGCATGTTGGGTTAGGTACGGCCTGATCTTCCTTATGTTGAATAGGGAAAAACGGCATGACCGAGCCACAGAGGCAACGTGATCTGCAAAGGTCAGTTGGTCATCGATCATGACACCTAGGTTTCTTGCCACTTTGGTGGGAGAAACAGACAGGGAGTCGATCTTGATACCGATGTCGTGGTGTATGGCTTGTTTGGCTGGGAGGACCAGCAGTTCAGTTTTGGAGAGATTTAGTTGGAGGTGATGTCCTTTCATCCATGCAGATATATCGGAGAGACAGTCCGAGATCCGTGATGACACCGTGGAGTCGTCCGGCGGAAAGGACAGATAGAGCTGGGTATCATCCGCATAGCAGTGGTAAGAGAAGCCATGGGAGTGGATGATTGAGCCCAGCGAGGTGATGTACAGTGCGAAGAGAAGGGGCCCCAGCACAGATCCTTGGGGTACTCCTGTGGTGAGTTGGTGAAGTGCCGATGTCTGTCCTAGCCACGATACGTTGAACGACCGTCCAGTAAGATAGGACTTGAACCAGGAGTGCACTGTGCCATCAATCCCAATGTTGGTCAGCTTGTCCAGTAGGATGCTGTGGTTGACCGTGTCAAATGCTGCTGATAGGTCCAGCAGGATGAGCACTGAGGACTGACCTGCCGCTCTGGCCTCTTTTAGTGCTTCCGTCACAGACAGAAGCGCCGTTTCAGTGGAGTGGCCACTTCTGAAGCCGGATTGGTTGGAGTCGAGGAGGTTGTTCTGAGTGAGAAATCCTGTGACCTGTTTAAAGACAGCTCGTTCAATGGCTTTGGAAAGGAAGGGAAGAAGAGAGACAGGCCGGTAGTTCTCCACTTGAGTGGGAGCGAGGGATGGTTTTTTGAGCAATGGTGTTACCTGGGCTTGTTTGAAGGCAGTGGGAAATGTACCCCTAGTTAGTGACGCATTGACCACATGTGTGGTTGCTGTCACAATTGTGGGGGTTATGGCCTGAAGAAGGGTTGTTGGGATAGGATCCAGAAGACAAGAGGTAGGCTGGCTGTCTGTGAGAAGCTTAGACACCTCTGCCTCGGAGAGAGGAGTGAAAGAAGAAAAGGAAGCAGTTGGTGTAGAGAGGCTAGGAGAAGGAACCTGTGTAGATTGGTTTGAGAACTGACTACTAATAGCTGCAACTTTGTTAGTGAAGAATGCAGCAAAGTGCCCATATAGAGTCCTGTCTACAGTCTGCATATACCTCACAGTGCCCATATAGAGTCCTGGCTACAGTCTGCTATATACCTCACAGTGCCCATATAGAGTCCTGGCTACAGTCTGCATATACCTCACAGTGCCCATATAGAGTCCTGTCTACAGTCTGCATATACATTAAGTGCCCATATAGAGTCCTGTCTACAGTCTGCTATACAGGAACATTTTCTGAACAAAACACTGATGCCTTCCTCCTTTTCCATTCTATTTTGTTTTTTCTCTTCTCTTTCTCTTCTCTTTCTTCTCTCGCTCTCTCTCTTTGTCTCTCTCTCTCTTTTTTCTGTGCTCTGTCCATTCTGAGTCATGCTCCTTTCCCCGTGGCCCGTGGCTCAGTGCTCTGTGACACTGAGATGTGTTTTTACTCTCTTCATGAGATCATAAATAAATACTCAGACAGAAAGGAGTTCACTGCCACATCAGTGTGTGTGTATACACATGTGTGTGTTTGTCAGAGTGAGTGTGTGTGTGTGTGTGTGTGACAAGTGGCGCAAGCGTCTAGTGGAGAAGGGAGAGAAGAGGCGAGGGGAGAGGAGTAGAGAGGATAGACAGAAAGGGGAGAGAGGACAAGCTGCAAGTAGGTAGAGATGAGAGAGAGAAGGGAGAAGAGAGAGGGGGGGGGGGGGGGGAGCAGTGCTGTATTGATAGAGCTAATTGAAATGGGCTCTTGGGAACAGCACCAGATGCACCTCTGCTAGCCTGGAGGTGACGCACTGTCCTACATGATGCAATGTGCACCCCTCACTGGAGAAAGGGAAGGGCTAACACACATTCAAGCTAGTTTACTAGGAGTGTGTGTAGGAGACAGGAGGAGAAGGACAAAGAGAGAGGGAGATAAAGGTGAAGAGATGGAGGGAAGAAGGGACCAGCTGAAAGAAGAGAGGTAAAAAGGACGTGAAGAAGAGATGGAGAAACAGATAGAAAGGAAAGACACTGGGATGCAACAGAACAGCAGCAGGGTTACTAGAAAGGGCAGGGAGAGAGAGAAGAGAGAAAGAAACAGAAGAGTGAGAGAAGTATAGAGGGATACAGAGAGGGGGGAAGTGAATAGAAAAATAGAGGGTTAGAAACAAGGCGAGTAGAAAAATAGAGTGATACAGAGAAGAAGAAGAGTTGAAAGATAGAGTGATGCAGAGAAGAAGAAGATTAGAAAGATAGAGTGATACAGAAAAAGAAGAGGAGTAGAACAATAGAGTGATGCAGAGAGGGATAGTGGGAGAGAGAAGGAGAGATAAAGGGAGGGAGAAGGAGAGATAAAGTCAGAGATATAGAGTGAGAGAATGAGAGAGTGTGAGAGAGTGATAGAGTCAGAGAGAAGGAGAGATAGAGGGAGAGAGAAGGAGAGATAGAGGGAGACAGAAGGAGAGATAGAGTGAGAGAGCATGAAATCTAACTAAAGAGAGTATAGAATGGGATTGAGAGAGGCAAAGAGAGGGAGAGAGAGAGATTAAGAGAATACAAGAGTGCAGACCCTAAATTAGGGCAGCAGCCATTTATGCTGACCCCATTCAGATGCCCCGCCTGT
>PYXC01000860.1:362500-367500 GCA_015244755.2 Tenualosa ilisha
TATGCGGGTGTACAGCACTACGCAGGTGAGCCCTCCATCCCTCTCTCCATCTCTCTCTCTCTCTTTCATTGTCAGTCTTTCTCTGTCTTGTTATCTGTCATATGTCTCCTCATTTATCTATCTCTCTTTCTCTCTCTCTCTCATTCCTCTTCCTTTTCCTGCTATTCTCTGTCCCTTTCACCCTCCGTCATTCTTTCCATTTCTCTTTCTATAGCAGTCTATCATGGCTCTTTCTCTCCGTCTGTGTTTCTATAGCAGTCTATCATGGCTCTTTCAGATGTCAGTCTTGGCCCTCCTCTATTCATGAAGTTTAGCATCTTCTTTAGTCTGCCATTATGTCCCTCTCACATATGTCCTTTCTCACACACACACACACACGCATGCATGCTTACACACACACACACATGCATTTGCGCGCGCGCACACACACACACACACACACACACACGGACACGCACACACATTCTTTTTCTCTCACTTTTGGGTGTAAGGCCAATCACTCTGAACCCATAGGATAATTTCCTGTGCAGTTACAGCTGCTTTCCACTGGAACTACAAAGGATTTCTATAGGAGACTTGATTACACACACTCACACACTTCACATTACTCTCTCTCGCTCTCTCTCTTCTACACACACATACACACACACACACACACACACACAGGGTCCAGGGCTGGGTTTTTCTCTAAATGATCAATGTGTTGAGGTCAAGAGACTAAACCCTTGAACATGGTCACTGCTTCAGTCTGTAATATATGATATGTGTTCTTTACACACACACACAGACGTGTCGCTCAATTCTGGTTGTCACTCAGGCGAGGCCGTCTCTCGAGAAAAGAAACAATACAACGATGATTTAAGCTGTTGTTTCAAATCTGCCTTTCCTCCCCCACTCTGCCTCCCACTTTCATTGATGAATTTTCTCTCTCCTTCTTGCTTTCTCTTTTTATCTACATTTTGTCTTTCTTTTCTCCCCCTCTCTCCTTTTCTCTCCCTGTCCCCTCCCTCTCTCTACCTCTCACTCTCTCTCTTCCTTTTTCTACCCCCTCTCTGCCCCTGCTCTCTTCCTCTCTCTCTCTACCCCTCCCTCTCTCTCTTCCTCTCTGCCCCCTGCTCTCTCCCTCCCTTTCTCTATCTCTCTCTCTCTCTCTAACCCCTCTCTGCCCCCTGCTCTCTCCCTCCCTCTCTCTATCTCTCGCTCTCTCTAACCCCTCTCTGCCCCCTGCTCTCTCCCTCCCTCTCCACAGCAGCCTACCCCACTGCCTATGCTCCCATCAGCCAAGCTTTTCCCCAGCAGCCAGCCATCATTCCCCAGCAACAGAGAGAAGGTAAGAAATAAACACCACTAAACACCACCACCACTAAACACCACTAGTACTAAACACCACCAGTACTAAACACCACCACCACTAAACACCACTAGTACTAAACACCACCAGTACTAAACACCACCACCACTAAACACCACTAGTACTAAACACCACCAGTACTAAACACCACCACCACTAAACACCACTAGTACTAAACACCACCAGTACTAGACACCATCAGTGCTACACAACACCTCCACAAAACACCACTAGTACTAAACACCACCAGTACTAAACACCACCACCACTAAACACCACTAGTACTAAACACCACCACCACTAAACACCACCACCACTAAACACCACCAGTCCTAAATACCACTAGTGCTACACACCACCACCACTAAACACCACTAGTACTAAACACCACCAGTGCTACACACCACTAGTACTAAACATTACTACCATTACAGACTGCCAGTGCTAAACACCACCACCACTGAACACAACCAGCACCAGTAAACACCACCAGTGCTGCATGTAAACATCACCACCACTAAACACCACTACTATTAAACACCACCAGTGCTATACACCACCACCACTAAACACCATCTCCGCTAAACACCACCCGTACTAAACCCCACTACTATTAAACACCACCAGTACTAAACCCCACTACTATTAAACACCACCAGTGCTAAACACCACCAGTACTAAACCCCACTACTGTTAAACACTACCAGTGCTACGCACCACCGGCACCACCAGCACTACATACACACACCATCAATAAACACCACCCGTGTTTAAAAAACACCACTCCCAGCAGCACCAACATCACCATGGTTACCGCTGCTACCTTTACCACCACCACACCCAACCCTGCCAAGAGGTGATAATTGCAGCATTCCATCCTCCCATGGCTGCTTTGGAATTAGCGAGTGAGGAGACATCTGCCAATGGAAACATGCTAAAGAGAAAAGACAGAGGAGGAGAGAGAGAGAGAGAGGGATGAAAAAATGAAAGTAATAAGCATCAGAGTCTAAGATAGTAGAGTGAGAGGAAGGCAACTGTTAAGGTGTTATTTAACTAGGTGTGTGTGTGTGTGTGTGAGAGAGAGAGAGAGACAGAAAGTGTGTGCAGTAACCTGAGCAGGGGATCAGACTGTTTGACTTCCTCTAAGGCAGCAGACGAGCTCCCAGTATTGATTTGAATTCATTGCATTCGTTACCTGCATCCATAATTAAATATCGATATTTACAGCTGTCTGCTGATGCTTCCCCTTTAAAGGTCGCTGTTGTAAACACTGCCAAATGCCATGTCATTTACAGGCCTTTGCAATGGGCCACTAACGCTACCTTCATGTACACCAGAATGAGATTTACTCTCCTGCAAAACAATGTGCTCAGGAGAAGAGAATAGGTTTTGGAATGGAGACACACACACACATACACACACACACACTCACACACACACATACACTCTTGTACAAAACTATCAGGCTGGGAAAACAGAATAGTTTCTGGAAAGGGGCGGAAGGCACCCCTACACACACACATACACACACACACACACACACACACGCACACACACACATTCACCATAAAGGCCTGTGATATCTGGGGCATTAAAAGCATTAGCTTCTCAGAGCGTCTGTGAGTGCTGAACTCTCTGGTTGATGTGTGCACTGCGCTGCTCTGCTCTGTGATCTTGGCTTTAGTTGAAGAGAGACAGACAGAGAGACAGAGGGAGAGACCAAGGGAGATGGAAACAGAGAGAGAGAGCGAGAGAAAAACAGATGGAGAGAGAGAGAGCAAGAGAGGTAGAGAGATAGAGGGATGTCGGGAGAGAGAGAAAGAGAGAGAGAACTCCAGGCCTGTCTGTAGACTCATATATCTTGGCTTTGGTCCCGGCTGTACTAGTTTCCACTAGTCTCCAACCGTGCCTCTACACACACATACACACACACACACACAAACACACAAAACTGCTCTCACACTCATTTTCACATACGGCATATACGCCCACACCCACATAAGTATGCCCCCCTCCCCACCCCCCCACCCCCTACACACACACACTTTCACACACACACACACACACACACACACACAAACATTGGAAGGCAGTGGTAACTCCTGGGAGGGCAAACTGTTGCCTTGGATGCCAGCGCTCTCTCGGCTGCCCACTCCAGCAGGGCCTGTCTGCTGTGCCACCGCCCCGTCCATCTGCCCCACCGACCTCCATGTTGTTTACTCCTTCTTGTTTACCTGCTCCTCACCGTTTGCTGTTGTTGTTTTTGTTTATGGGCGGACTGTTGTTTTCCTCTCAGGACCTGAAGGCTGCAACCTGTTCATCTACCACCTGCCCCAGGAGTTTGGCGACGCCGAGCTCATGCAGATGTTCCTCCCCTTTGGGAACGTCATCTCCGCCAAGGTCTTTGTGGACCGGGCGACCAATCAGAGCAAGTGTTTTGGTGAGTGAGACCAGAAAAAGATCAAATACACACAGCAACAGTTGATGAAGCTTCAGAGATGTTCAGACACACACAGTAGCGTCATCAAGGTGCTGATGCAGCCAGTGAGGCTTACTGGGAGAACTGGGGACAACTGCATTACACACACACACACACACACACACACACGTGGCAACAGATGACAAACCTTTTTCCTGAGCAGACATGGACGAACAGTGGAGCAGAAAGAGGGGAGGGCTGACTACGCCACCACCACCACAAACACACACACACACCCACACACACCCACATACACACACACCCACCCACACACACACACACACACAAACACCACACACTCACACACACACACATACACATACACCACACACACACACATACACGCACGCACACACACACACACACACACACACACACACACACACGCGGCAACAGATGACAAACCTTTTTCCTGAGCAGACATGGACGAACAGTGGAGCAGAAAGAGGGGAGGGCTGACTATGCCACCACCACCACAAACACACACACGCACACGCACACACACCCACATACACACACACCCACCCACATACACCACACACTCACACACAAACACACACACGCACACTAGCACACACACAACACGCGCACACACACCACGCACACAACATACACACACACACACACACACACACACACACATCATTCCCTAGTCTTTGTGTCTCTTATGTATTCCTTCATTCCCTGTGTCTATCCTAATCAAGCCTCAATTAAGGCTTTTTAAAGCGCCGTCACAAGTGACTGAGCAGGCAAAGGGAGGCAGGGAATGTGTGTGTGTCTAAGTGTGTGTGTGTGTGTCTAAGTGTGTGTGTGTGTCTAAGTGTGCGCGTATGTGCACATTTGTGTGAGCACATGTCTTTTTTTTTTTTGTCTGTGTGTGTGCGCATGTATGGGTGTGTGTATGTGTGTGTCCTGTGGGGACTGTTTTCTATTTGTTTCAGTGTGTATATAATTATGCAGACTTGTTTGTGAGGAGTGTCTATGTGAGTTGTTAGGAGTTTAATATTTGCGTGTGTGTGTGTGTGTGTGTTTGTGTGGAGAGGGTGTTTCGGAGATACAAAGCTCAGTAACGGGCGCTGTGCGGGTGGGGGGCTCCTGCTTATCGTCCCCACAGTGCCATTCACCGACCCCCCCACCCCCGCAACACACACACACAAACACACACACACC
>PYXC01000860.1:372500-397500 GCA_015244755.2 Tenualosa ilisha
CTGCACCTACACCTTACTGCAACCTTACATGTTGCACATTTCATTGCACTTTTCATATTACACATTTCACTTCACCTTACCTCACCAGATCCCAAGAAGAGCGACCTCAGTACTTACTTCTTGTTTGAAGCCTATGTTTACCTGTATGTTTTATGTCTATTATTGTGTGTGTGTGCGTGTTTTAGTTCAATTGCACAGTGGTGTCTGATGAAACGCAATTTCAATCCTCTTTGTAATGCTTGTTACATAGTGAATTGACAATAAAGTACCAACTGTAATCAACTATCAGCGACCAACTCAATGACATGACCAGCAGGAGAAGAGTGAAAGGTGTTTAATTATTTTATTCGCTTCTCTGTTTTCCTATTTTGCTTACTCTGTTTTTCCATTCTCTCTCTCTCTCTCTCTCTCTCTGTCGCTCTCTCTCTCTCTCTCTCTCTGTCTCTCTCTCTCTCTCTCTCTCTGTCTCTCTCTCTCCCCAGGCTTCGTCAGCTTTGATAACCCATCCAGTGCCCAGGCTGCCATCCAGGCCATGAATGGCTTCCAGATTGGCATGAAGAGGCTCAAAGTGCAGCTTAAGCGGCCAAAGGATGCCAACCGACCTTACTGACCCTCACGCCACGTCCACTTACTAGGTAACCCAGCACACAGACGCACATACACACAGCCACCCACACCCACACACACACACACCTAAAAGCCCAAGAGTTATTCAGTAAATGAGTAATACCTATTCAGGTGTGTATATATATATGGATATGCTCTCTGTTCCCTGGGAGTGGAGGTAGATAAACCCTCACTCACTCACTGACTACCAGACACAAACACACACACACACACTCTCCATCACACATTAACCCCCACTCACTCGTTGACTACCAGACACATACACACACACACACACACACACACATACAAACACAGACGCACACACATGCACACATTTAAACACACACACACATATACAAACATACACACTTGCACATCACAATCACACTCCATCACAAGCTAACCCCCATTCATTCACTAACTACCAGACTGATCCTCCATTTACCTACAGACGAGTGATACACACACCCACACACACACATGCACACACACAAACACACACACAAAAAACAAAAACTCCTGCCACAAGGTACACCCTTACCGTAAACTGGCACCTTGCTTTGTGTCCGAGACAGCCGGGCAGCCCTGGGCACCTCACTAGTATTTCCCATGGGGCCGCACTAAGGTGTGCGCCACCCCGAGTGATTGTTAGACTGAGCTCCACGGTCTGGGAAAGGAACTTTATTCCAGCTGAGACCTGGAGGCACACTGCTCACTGCTCCAAACTGTGTGCTTCATGAAACTCTACAACCAATCAATGAAGAGCTCTTTTCCAAAATGCTATATCTCCATTTTCAAAAATATTCAAAAGTTATGTATTTTTATTGTGATTCTCACCTAATATCAGTAATCACAGTTTCGTTGCTTAAATTGGGTAAGGGCAAAGCAGATAACATGAACCAAATTGCAATTGTCCTGATGGTACCTGAAAATCAAATTTAAAAAAAAGATTGAAAATTGAATTTAAATGGCTTTTAAAGTGTTTTGGGAAAGAGCTCTTCAAATATATGGGTGTCAGTCTGAGCTTATCTAATGACAGCTAATGACAGTGAGAACTTAAAGGATCACCAGGCTAATCTGGTAACTAGATAACTACAGAGCTCCCCCTAGAGTCTAGGAAGACCCCACGAGATAATTACTTTAAGGTGACTTCATAAGGCTTGTATGTGAAGTGCTTACAGTTTTGCCTGGGCGGTGATGAGTTGATGACAGACATCTTGCAGGCGTGGTGTATTCACCAAAAGACCATAGGGGTTAATTAACTCATTTAACCATCAAATTAGTCATTTAACCATGAGAGTAACTAGGCAACTGAGTAAATTACATGAACTTCAAATGTGTACCGGGTGTCCCTTTAATGTGCTGCACATGCATGTCTAGGTGGTGGTGGTGTTGTCAGAGGGGAGACTGGAAAATATCAGGGTCCTATTAGGAGAGGGACACTTTGAGAGCGTGTGTGTGTGTGTGTGTGTGTGTGTGTGTGCACGCGTGCACATGTGTCTTTGTATGTGTATGTGTGTGTGTGTGTGTGTGTGTGTGTGTGTGAGTGTGTGCCCGCGCACATATGTGTGTTTGTATGTGCACATACTGTGTGTGTGTGTGTGTGTGTGAGTGTGTGTTTGTTTGTGTATTGCCAGTGGGAGGGCGGAGAGTATTGTGCTGGGGGGTATTTGATGATGTTCTAATGGCGAGGTCTTAGAAAGCTTTTGGGACGAAGCCCATCATTACCAGACTCCCGGTCAGGTGCTGACAACATTCACTTCAAACTCCACCATGCCTTTCACTCAAGCCAGCGGGAGACTGTGTGTGTGTGTGTATATGTGTGTGTGTATGTGTGTGTGTGTGTGTATGTGTGTATGTGTGTGTATGTGTGTTTGTTTGTTTGTCTATGTGTGATAACAGAAACAGATTCTGTGTGAGTGTATGTGTGTGTGTGTGTGTGTTTGTTTGTTTGTTTGTCTATGTGTGATAACAGAAATAGATTCTGTGTGTGTGTGTATGTGTGTATGTGTGTGTGTGTGCATGTGTGTGTGTGTGCGTGTGTGTGTGTGTGCATTTGTCTATGTGTAGTTCCTCGTTATTGGCTTAGCTCACTGTAACTGTTGTAAGCGTATCATTTAGAGGCCTGTGGAGAGACGTGTCCAGTGTCTGTAAGCGTCTGTATTTTCAGTGTTTCAGCCCTTATTTATATTTTGGTCTGTGTTCTTAGTTTTCCCCCTTCTCTCATTCCCCTGGGTGCATGTTTGCACATGTGTGTGTGTGTGTGTGTGTGTGTGTGTGTGTGTGAAGTTGTTGACTACTGAGCATGTTCACTATCTTTGGAAAAAAGACAACAAACAAGCCAAAAACTTGGTGTTTACTTGTTCAATAGAGAGAGAGAGGGGTAAGATTTTTTGGCTCTCAGTACTGTGTATATGTGGAGGTGTGTTTACGTGTGTGTGTGTGTGTGTGTGTTGTACATGAGTCCATATTTTCTGTGCCAGAATGACTGTGTCTGTGCATGGGTTGGTATTGAATATGTATCTGAATGAGTGCATCATTATGTGTCTGTGTGTCTGTGTGTGTGTGTGTGTGTGTGTGTGTGTGTGTCACCTGAATATAACTGTGACGTATACTAGGGATGATTTTCGGAGGATGAATTGTATATACATCTGACCCTGAGCTATCTGTACCACCATTATAAAACTGCCCTCTCTCTCTCTCTCTGTCTCTCTCTCTCTCCTTCTTTCTCTTTTGTCCTCCCTCCCTCCCCTCTCATCTCCCTTCAGTTTTATCACGTCAGTAGTGTGTGGGCCTGTTAGAGGTCAGCTTTGACGCAACTCTCCTGTATTCCCCCAGAGCCTCTTAATGTAGATTTGTCTGAAGTCTTATGAAACGGTCTCACTGTGGGCCCCAGGCAAGAGAAACTACAGCTAGCTCATCAGTGGCTAAGCGGAAACCTAATCAGGTCTCTCTCTCTCCCCCTGAGCCTATGCGTGTGTGCGTGTGTGTGTGTTTGAGAGAAAGAGAAATTTTAGTGTGCAGATTGCATGCATGTGGTGTATGTGTATGTGTGTGTATGTGTATGTGTGTGTGAGTGTGTTTTTAGGTGTGTATGTGTGAATGTGTGTACGCACGTGTGTGTGTATGTGTGAGTATGTGTGTGTATAAACAACAACCACCCCTCTAAAGTGCTACTGGTGTTTCTGGCATGGCCGTCGTGAGCAGTGCAGATCCTGTGCTGTTGCTGACGTGTCGGACTTTCTTAAGAAACACTTTCCGCCTCGCCGCCATCATCTCGTCTCCATCCACAAGTCTGTGCTCAAGCAGAACCACTTGACAAGTGTGTGGGTGTGACTCCACAGACAGCTTAGAGGCGGTGGGAAAAGGTGCTCACTCAGAGATAGAGAAAACCAGCAGAGGATGAGACAAAGCCACAGACAGAGAGAGAGAGAGAGAGAGAGAGAGACTAAACTTTGTACTGACAGAACACTGATTTGAGAGCTAAGCGAAAAGGAGGACACCAAGTCAAATCCTAAGGAGGAGGAGGAGGAGGAGGAGGTTGTTGAACTATTTGTTTTATTTTTAGCCATGTTAGCGTATGCTTGCTGATGACGCTAACCCAGAGGAGGGAATGCAGAGAGACGGAGAGAGAGAGGCAAACCAAGGGAGAACACACAGAGACACACGCACACACACAAACCCAGGTTGCAGATAAAGATGCCTCCCTTGTGTTTGTGTGTGTGTGTGTGTTGTGTCGAGCTCAAGTAGTTGCTGTTACTACTGATGACACAGGAGATGCGAGGAGTTGGGGATTGACAAATGGAAAAGCACCAGCAGCCAATCACACGGGCATGTAAACACCCACAGCAGCCAATCACACAGGCATGTAAACACCCACAGACGCCCGGAGATGTGCGCTCGCTCGCTCGTCGTCTGTGGGGGAGAGACGTGCCAGCAACAGGCCCTGTCTGGAGATGTGCGCTCGCTCGCTCGTCGTCTGTGGGGGAGAGACGTGCCAGCAACAGGCCCTGTCTGGAGATGTGCGCTCGCTCGTCGTCTGTGGGGGAGAGACGTGCCAGCAACAGGCCCTGTCTGGAGATGTGCGCTCGCTCGCTCGTCGCCTCATGGGGGGAGAGACGTGCCGGCAACAGGCCCTGTCTGGAGATGTGCGCTCGCTCGCTCGTCGTCTGTGGGGGAGAGACGTGCCAGCAACAGGCCCTGTCTGGAGATGTGCGCTCGCTCGCTCGTCGTCTGTGGGGGAGAGACGTGCCAGCAACAGGCCCTGTCTGGAGATGTGCGCTCGCTCGCTCGTCGTCTGTGGGGGAGAGACGTGCCAGCAACAGGCCCTGTCTGGAGATGTGCGCTCGCTCGCTCGTCGCCTCGTGGGGGGAGAGACGTGCCGGCAACAGGCCCTGTCTGGAGATGTGCGCTCGCTCGCTCGTCGTCTGTGGGGGGAGAGACGTGCCGGCAACAGGCCCTGTCTGGAGATGTGCGCTCGCTCGCTCGTCGTCTGTGGGGGAGAGACGTGCCGGCAACAGGCCCTGTCTGATGATGACAGCTCTGACTCACTCTTGTTTTTCTCCCTCCCCTCTTCATCCCTCGTTCCTGTCCATGCTCTTTCGTTCTTTGATTCATTGACTCATTCCCTCTGACAGCCATAATAACTGGCCTCATTTGATTTCTGTCAGGCTCACAATCCACAAGGCTGGAACAAATAGGGGCTCGTCACACCTCCATTTTTTTCTTGTCACCCCCCCCCACACACACACACACACACACACACACATTCCCCTACCCCTCACCTCACCCCATCCTTTCTCTCTGCACCTGACCAATCTGCTGCTAGCGGGGGCGGGGCTAGTAAGCCAGTCGACCAATCATAGACCCAGACGGCTTGTGTAGCTCCTCCCAGCTACCTTTGGGAGGAAGGAGAGTGGTGCCTGGCCCGTAAGTTTCCCTCTCGTGCTGTCATGTGACCTGTTGGCTGGCCTGTGGTGGCGTGGCATGATGTGGCGCTGAAACGTCTCTCTGCCTCTGTCTCTTTCGCTCTGCACATCTCTATTTCCTGTGCTCTGAAGGCATATTCATATATCTCTAGTGTGTTTTTTGTCTGACAAGTGGTGAAGTTCCCGTGGAGATGGCTCTCTGGTAGCTCTTGGGTGTTGTAGTTCTCTTTGATGGTGGTGTGGCTGTGAGGCACGTGAACTGTGACTCTCCTGGCTGTTGTGAAGTGGCCCTTGTGTGTGTTGTGAACTTTGGTGTGTGCAGATATTGCATAACATATATTGCTATTGCTCTTCTTCTCTCTGTTATGCATACATTAATATATAGGATGGATTACATATTTACAAATTTGCTACCTTATTTTGTTCAATTAATAATAAACAGAAGAGAATGAAGAATAAAAATAATTGCTCCGATCTCTAAATTTCTAACATTCATCAGGGGATCTCAAAATAACAAAAAAATGTTTTACTAATATGCTAACAGACCTCTGCCCAGAAAAATGATGAATGATTATGAAATTTTCTTAAGGCTGATTTTTTCGGCAACCAAATAGAGAGGCAAAATTGGTGAAAAAACAGCAACAAAATAGGCTTCAACACTGATACAAAGCTGACCTTCAAGGTCTCCTTAGGAAACTGACTGAATCTTTTTGAGAGTCAGTGCAAGCATACAGCACAGTAGTGGTTACTGTAAGGTAGGGGAGCAGCCAGAAGGAGAAGGTAAGTGTACCCAAAGGAGACATTGAAGCCTGGCAGCAGGATCCAGAGAAAAGGAGTTTAGCAGAAAAAAGGAGAGAGGAGGATGAAATGTTGGCCATACCTGAGGCCACTTCATCAGGTACGATGTAAGGGCTATTATACTGCAAACAGACCTCCAGATAAGATGTCACTTCCATTCTACTGAACACCCAGTGTGTGTGGGGCTATAGGCCTCGGGCCCTCTGGGAAGCCGAGGGCAGGACTCGAGGACCAGTCAGTGGCCAGAACTACTTACCACTTGAGACAAGCGGGACATCTTTGTGTTCATATTATTTTTTTTCTTTCTTTCATTCCATTTGTCTGTCTGTCTGCCTGTCTTCCTTTCTGTCAGTCTGTCTCTTTCTCTCTGTCAGTCTGTCTGTCTTTCTTTTCTGCCCCTTTCTCTTGCTCCTTCTTCTCACATTTCTGTCTCCACACACACACACACACACACACATACACACACACAAATCTGAGCCTTTTGAAATACTGTATATCACAAGGTTATTGCTATTCGCTGAGTAACAGCAAATGTTCCAGAGGCTTCTATGATGAGTGTTTTAGTGAAAACTGCCTTTTTGAATTGCTGTTATTTTTTAGTTTTTTTGTGATTTTTAGGATTTAGGAGTTTTAGATGGATTAATAATAAAATAAATGAATTAATCCTGGACTTCCACAATCAAGTCAGATCACACAAAGACTTCCATCAGATGGTCCCTCTTGCCTCCACTGAAAAGACAGGAGAAGACAAAAGGGAGAAGTCAGGAGACAGGAGGAGTCACAAAAGAGGCACACCTCTTTAAGCAAAGTATTAGATCTATTGTCAAATATTTAACAGGTCTTTTCACCAGAGAACAATAGCAACAAAGAGCGGTTCCCTTTCTGATCTGAAGAATAAAAAAGAAAAACTAAAAGGTTCTTTCCATGTTCTGAGTGCAGAGGCATTAAATTCTGATGCAATTCTCTCTGTGAGAATCACCTAAAGAACACCTCATCAGAGTTTCTGCTGCAGAACCGTAGAATTCCACAAAACTACATGGTCCAAACTGGAACACTGCCCAACTCAGGTTTCTCAAGCGTTTACTGAATTTGCTCATATTCTGTCCTGATCTCCTTTGCCAGATTACAAATTAACTACATAAAACAAGACCTAAATAAACTCTATTCTATCTCACACTCTCAGAGTCATGTATTAGTCAGGACCTTTTCTGTTGACATGTGGTGATGTTTAGCCTGGTGCACCAAACACCAGGCACAGTGATGTGATACGTACTCACAGAATCAACTTGTTCTCTCTCTCTCTCTCTCTCTGTATTATGTTTCAGGATGAAGGGTCACAACTCCTTATTTCCACAAGTGCAGTATAAGTACAGGACTTTTCGCTCTGCTACATATCACAAGAGAAGGGTGGCCCCTTGCCTCTATGGGGAAGACTGAAAAAAACAAGCGACTAAGACGGAGAGATGGACGGAACATGGATTCTTTTCTCGGCCGTTTTTTTTTTCTTTTTCATTGTTTTTCTGTTTTCCCCCTGGTTTGTTTTTGCATCTGCAAAAGAGGATGTTTTGCAGAGACCAAATTTTTGCTGCTGTTTTTTAGAAAGGAGGAGAATCTATAGACACATTATGCTCAAAGCATGCATTCTGACAGATATAGAGTCGCACGCACACACACAAACACACACACACACACACACACACTCATACAGTCAGACTCAAATTCCCACTTACCAACACATGCACACACTAACCCAGACATTACTACAATATGCACAGTGTATTTTGAAACCTGCACATATATGAACATCTGTGTGCGCCAGTGTACAAATAAACATGTACATCACATATAGTGTACAGACACACACACACACACACACACACACACACACACGCACACACACACACACACCAGCCTGCTGCCATTTTGGTTTTTTGTGCCTACACAGGTGTCGTGCTCTGAGCCAGGGCTCGCTCTGGATCGCCAGTAAAAGAAGAGGAGAATCCAGGATAATTTACCTGCATCATTCCTTAGGATTTAGGGACCAAAGGACTAAAGAAAAAAAGAACAACCGCTTTTTAAAAAGAATATAAATATATAATATAAATATATATAAATATATATATTAAAAAAAAAAAAACTCTTACCTTGTAGCTGCAAGTATTCAGATTTAGTAGTAGTCAAGAGAAAATCCTTAATTCAGTATCCATTAACCTAATTAAGGTAAAAAAGAGAAAAAAGTATTTAAGAGAAACACAATGAGGAGCTGAACTAGGTTGCTCTGGTAGCTGTTTTTGCACCAGGTAGTAGATTAGGGGAAACAATGTAGATTAGAAATGTAGATTTGCTAATTTTGCTGTATTTTTTTTTTCTTTTAATTTCTGTTTTCTAAAGTTAAAAATATAATAATACTTGAACTTGTACAGAAAACGGAAAAAGGACAAACAAACAAAGCAAAGCTGTTGGAGTAAAGAAGATTAGCAGTTTTCATTCTAAAGGACCGGAATCCTCTGCTCTTCAGACGCGAAATAGATCAGCTGGCTAACTACACAGATGGACAGTCTATAAGAAACTGTTTGGGAGAGAGGACAAAAGAGACGAAAAACTAAGAAAACAAAAAACAAACTGAAAGACCATCTTGATGTCTGTACTGGACAGGGTGCAGGGCTTCCCATAAGCCTCTGAGTTCAAGCGACAATCCACTGTAAAGACCAAGCGAAATGGACACGGCGACTTCTCCTTTGCTTCAGTCCTGTTTTTTTAATTCCTCTTTAAGCTGTTTTGTACTATGACAAGGAGAGAGCTGACAAGAAACTGACCCAAGAAAGGCACTGGGTTTGGCTTTCCTAAAACAGAGCACACAGATGGGCAGAGCGCAGGAGAAACTGTTCAAACTCATCGACATCAGCATCATCACCACCAACTTATCTACACGCTGAGTGAAAAGGCAAAAATCAAAACAACTGGTGTGACGTGTGAGAGGCATGTTTAGGTGTGCAAAGATGTTCGGAGTGCTGACTGCATTGCAGAACCCCTTTGCCCTCCCGGTGCTGGCCATAGAAAAACACCCTGAGCTTGTCCCATCCACACCATGCAAGACGTTTGGAAAAGAGACAAAGGTTTTGAGAACTCATTTGAGCTTATTGGAGGGAACTGATGCAGATGCTAATCCTGAACCTACCTTCCATCTTGAATGAGAAACTCTGTTGTGTCAACATGATGCAGCCTGAACTGTCACCCTACCCAGTGTGATGAGAACAGACCTGGAGCTCTTTGCTTGCCTGCCCTACCCTACCACACCCTGCCCTTAAACCACCACCACCACATTCCAAGCAGAACTCTGCTCTCATGCTTAAAGAGCGACTTCACATGAAGTTCATTTGCTCCATTGCCTCCCAACTGTTGCGCATTTGCTTTGCCAACAAAGATGGATGTCCGCCTGCCAGGCACTAATCAGTATCTTTCTCTGCTGTTGTGTGTTGTTTATTCAGCTAAACATTGACGTTTTTTGAAGGAAAAGAAAAAAAAAGGTCTCTCTCTCTCTCTGTGTTCCAAAGGGTTGCTTCTCAATTTGTGTACAGTTCCTCTCAAGCAACCAATCCCCTAAAGTCCTAAAACCTGCTGTGATCGACAGAGGAAAGAGAGAAAGAGAGAGAGAGAGAGAAAGCTTTGGATGAGCTGGAGAGACGGCAGAGGTAACAAGGATGTCAACAACTATACTTCACTTCTCCGCTGTCCAATGAGCAACCAGCATGCCAGCACGTGTAGTATGGCTCTCATCCAGCACGCCAGCACGTGTAGTATGGCTTTCATCCTTGCCATTCACTGGAGAACTCTCTCTCTCCTTCTCTCTTTCTCTCTCTTCCTCTCCTTCCTGCTCGCTCCCCAAGGGACCAAATCTGTGTCATCCCAACAATCTGTAGCCTTTACTTTGCCCAGAGGCCAGCGACTGCAGGAACCGCCACTGCAAGATAAGCGAACTGAAATCAACAAATGCACCGGTGTTTCAGACAAAATGCCTGCAGCCTGTGTCTACGTTTATGTGTGCTTGACTGGGAGACAATGCATTCCAAATCACAAAGTCTCTGACAGGATAAGCACACCAAGCTTGCTAACTCTTTTCCTCTGCAGGAGCGCACGGGCAGCACCTCCGCAGTTTTGTATCCTATCATGGAGCTCTGGACAGAAGTTAGCAAACTTAGCAAACCAAGCTCAGCACTTTTTGCCCTTTCTTTATCTGCGCTTCTCTTTGCTGCAGACCCGTTTCCCCTCTCTGTGTGCCAGAATGGTTTTGGTTCATTTGAACTTACAAACTGTAACCGCATTCTTCTGCTGCACCTTGTTTCCATGTCATTGACTAGAGCATGTAAATAATTACATGATGTAATTAGTTATCAATCTATATGTGCCTGCCAGCCTAAGTGTGTGTGTGTGTGTGTGCGCGTGAGTGTGTGTGAACTCCTGGAACATTGTTTCACTCATGAGACCCCATTCCACAGCTCTCTCTTGCTTGTCTGCATCACGGCATTAGTTACACTTGCTCACCTTGTTCACCAAACATGCGCCTCCTTACATTAGCCCTAGCCAAGCGAGTACATCATCTGCATAATCTCATACACCAAATTACCATGGAGATGCCGGCCCCTGGATAGTCTCCCTAATGACGACAGAGATTAGGGGGAATTATACTCCAAAGCTCTAAACCGACACCAGTGACATTCAACAGCGGTGGCTTTGCTATGAGAACCACAGGTCAGCTCATGGCAAAAGGCCTTAGACTAGGAGCTCTTGCTTTTCACAATCCCACCATGCTGCTCACATTTTTTTTCTTAGTAAGTGATATTCAGAGAAATGTTTTTTATTTAGTTAGTTAGTTAGTTAGTTAGTTAGTTAGTGATATTCAGTGTGAACTGTTTATGTATTTGGGGTTTAAACACATTTGACAAGACCTGAGTGATTGAGGGTCTGGGTGTGAACAATTGTTCCAGAGCTTGGGGGGGGGCAAATGTAGCTCTGACTACTTAAGGGCAAAACTGGGCACAAACCATCAGAAATCCCCTGAACATCCAGCAGTTGTTTGGCGCAGCACAGCTGCTCAATGGCTTTCTGTTATTATGTTCCAGCTCCCTGTCCATAATCCTCTGTCTCATTCCGCTCCACAAAACTGTCCATTTCTCCTGCCTCATTCACCTGTGTGTGTTCTGTTCTCTGTGTTACTGCTGGGGCTCCTACGAGACATAGGATATTCTTCAGTCCTGACTGAATATGGTGAAGCACAGATGATTTTCTTTTCTTTTCTGTCTTCTTTATTTCTGAGTTCTTTTTCAGTAATGGTTGTGACTTACAAGGACAATAACTTCCCACTGTAATGTTCTTCAGTGACCTCTGATTGCCTTCCGAAACCGAAAGAGAGATTGACTAGCACTTAACTAGCCTTTGCCCAGCAGATCTACTGGACAGAACTGCAGAGTCTATTGGAGATGTACGACACCGAACAAATGCATCTTTAGGTTTACAGGACTGCATGCTGTCTTGCTGTATAACTCTAGAGTTACAGAAACATAACTGAATCAATAGGACATCTAATGGAGAGTTCCCAGTAGCATTAGAAGTCTCCAAAGCTTTTTGTCCCAGGAGGAACCCTGTTAGGAACTAAAGCATTTACTGTTAACTTAGCTTACTGTTAGCTTAGCTTACTCCGTGGTCCCTGCCTCTAAGTCCTGCCTCAGCTAGTACTCATCCAAGCATTCCATGTAAGACATTATGCTGTCCACCGCATGTGTCCAAAACCAGAGCCTAGACAGGACAGAGTTCAGACGGGGACAGTATCTAGTCCTCACGTAGCACTGGCCGCTTAAGCACTCACTTCCTGGGTCATAGAGGACAGAGACATGCATGGCAGGCTTAACTAGGAGACATCACATCATAAAGTGTGCTCTCTCTCTCTCTCATACTCACACACACACAGTCAGTGAAATGCACACGTATATATTGAACCATAGATCTGTTCCAGTACTACTGCCCTTGTACCCAATAGAGGAAGCGGGGGGGGGGGGGGGGGGGGCATCTAGTGAAAACAGAGATATCATTTAATACTCAGAAATGAAGGGCATAAGCTTGTGTGTGTGTGTGTGTGTGTGTGTGTGTGTGTGTGTGTGTTGATACATGCTGGGGGCTAGAGAGGGTGTTAGAATTTTGTTTGTTTACCACTGTTTACTTTTGTTTCTTTTGTGAACCACTGAAACTGCCTGCGACACAAATAGATGTCCCCCCCCCCAGGCCTGAACCCTGTGGATAGGCAGGGGTGTGACATTGCCGAAACACTGCTGCCCAATCGGATTTAAGCTACAGAGATGGCCTTGCCTTGCTCAGGACTCACAGTGCAGGCTTGTAGGACACAGAAACAGCCTACGGTGCCAGTTTAACCACATCAGCTCTTTGTTTCCCAGTTCTGTTTATTTGTTTGTTTGTTTATTTGTTTGTTTGTTTGGCTGGTGGTTTTGCCAGCTTGGTGTTGAGTCACTCTCTCTTTTCTCCCCTCCAGCGTTCCACGAGGTAGGACAGCCCACTGATGAGATGTCGTTAAGGTTCAGACAGGGGTGCACAGGACACCGGATGCATTCTCTGTCTGCGCCTGTTAGTCAGGCCAAGCTAGTCAGGCGAGTTGTATTAGCGGACTGTTTTTACCACAGTGGGTCTTTTGGGTCTTTAATCCTGTAGAGGTGGGACTGGATGCATTTCGCAGGGCATGGGCTATCTCTTCCCGAGACATGCAGCAGCATGGACTGGACTGTCAAGTATTGCATGTTTAGTTAGATAGCAAATTAGATTGTTCAGCTGGCCACAGAGAATGATATGGTGTGATGTGGGTGTGTGTGTGTGTGTGTGTGTGTGAGAGAGAGAGAGAAAGAGAGAGAGAGCTTAACTACGATACACCATCTCCCCAGGGTGTTGAACAGTCGCCCTAAAATAGCAGTGATTGTCAGAGAAAGGAAGTGAAATGGAATTGACTGAAAGTGTGGAGATAATTAAAGGAACCTGTTGGACAGGAGGGAGAAATTAATGCTCTTCACTTAAGTGGGCTTTAGGAAAGAAGACTTTGCCAGTGAAAGAGAGAGGCAAGCGAGGGAGGAAAGGAAAAGCACATTTCTGAGTTGGAATACGTTCTTGCTGTCTTTTGCCCTCGTTTTCCTCTCTCTCTCTCTCTTCCTCTTTTTCTTTGTGAGAACAAGCAGAACATGGGCGAGGGAAGTGGAGAGGGTGGGTGCTAGTTCCGAAACTCCACAAATTCACTCAGATACTCAGGGCATCAGCAACAATGATGTCATGATTTGTGGAACCTTCTGGAAACACAGAGACTGGTTCTGATTGGCCAGAGAGGAGACAAGAAGTGCTCTGATCAGTCGGGAGGAGGGCAGATGCCTCCTTAATCCTGCTAGTCAAAGCGGGCACAGAGAGCCTGATAGCAAAAGTGTTAAGCTCACAACAAAAGCTAAGGTGGAGGAGGGAGATAAGAGGAAAGGTTTGCAGAAAACATCCAACACAAGCATCTTCCCATCAGGTCATCATGGAAGTAGAAAGGAACAAAGGGGGATGCCTTTGATCCCACCACAGACAAACACAGCAAAACAGACAACAACCAAATGTGCAATCATGTCTGACAACAAAGCTGAGATTCAAATCAAAGTGGTGAAGACCTTTTTTATCCTTTCATGTAAAAAAATCATGTAAAAAAATAAACAAATAAATAATGAATTAAAACTCTATAAAAAAAAGTCATTTAGAGACAGTCTTAGAAGAGTTGTACAGAGACCCTGATGACATCCAGGCTGTGGTGGATCATGATGTCTGTCCGGAGTGTCCTGATCAGTCCAGGAAACTAGGGAACAGGTCCAGCCACACTTCCTGTGTCATTTTATGATGGTGTACAGTTCAAACTTTGCTCTTTGTTTAAAACAAACATAAAAATATCATTAAGTGTAGAAAATAGGTAAAAAAGGAAAAAGTCTAGATGATTTTAGCTATTTTTGTTGTTATTTTCTTTTCATTTTCCCGAGGCTCCTTAAAAGGGCGAGGAGGAGGATCTCGCTCGTTAGCACTGTTCTGTTTACAAGAATAGCACATCATGAGATTTCAGCAGAGACAGCAGAAAGATTGCCAGCACAGGAGTCCAAGCTTGGCTTGACCCAGACCTACCCAGTCTGCCCTGACCCAGTCCCCACGGACCTAGCCAGAAGCTCAGCATCCTGGGGCCCCCCGTGGTCCACTCCAAACTGGGGGTAGAGAGGGACAGCTGTGCCAGGCTGGCACCTCTGCACTGCCACACCCCACCAGCACCACCAATAAATGGCATGGCTTGGCAGGCAGACGGGCATTCAGAGAGATGGCAGCTTACAAGTATCTCTGCTATTAGGGTGTCAAACTTACTGTGCCAAGGCGTCAGAGATGCCATCGGGTGTGCGTTAATCCATCTGTCTTTAGAGTGGGACAACAGGTTGAACTGCCACACCTAGGTATGGTAGAATCAACATGCCAGGGTATCAGTACCAATATTATGCCACACAGCCTAACCATCCTCCCTTGGCTCGACTCATAGCTCGTCATGTAAATAAAATATAGCTTATTTTTCAATTATGTTTCAGCCTTCTTTATAGAACATACAATAAGTCATGTTCAACGGATTCTTAGTCAAAAGAGGAAAGAAAAATACAAAATGAAAAGATTAAAAGAATAGTTAATATATTTCACTGAGTTTAATAGAGGGAAATGATGAGATCATTTATCAGAAAAGGCTGTAGAGAGAATGATTTTATTTCTTCTATGTTGAAGTGCTGATTTTAAAATGAACTTTTATATTAATGCTGGACAAAGGTTGTGTTATTCCTCGCTGATTTGCTCTTCCTACACTTTTTCTTCCCCCCTCTGTTTTTAATCTTTCGAAGCTGGGATAAACCCAACAGTTACAAGGTGTATTCTGGCATGGCCTAAGGACACAAGCTTAAAATGAAATGAACAAATCCCTTCCAATCCCTCAGAAATTGACCATTAATAGAGGTTTTTCTTATTAAGGCAGGGTGCCCATTTGCAGTGTGAATTAAGAAGCCGCATTGTACGGAAATCAATGGAGGCGAATGAGAGGAAATGTTTGAAGGAGATACAGACACCCACAGATGAATCCTCTAAACAATCCAGTCGGAGAGAAAAAATCAATCAGCTCTGTGTGATTGGATATTCAAAATGATTCTTTTGTTCTGAGCGGTGAGGAGGTGGGGGAGGAAGAGGCGCTTTCCTTGATATCTAAGCTAAGCTACGATATCTGTGCTAACAAAAGCTCTTTGTTCAAACTTCACTGGGTTTCCTTGATATCTAAGTGCGTGTGTTAGCAACAGCTCACTGGGTTGGTGAGTTAGCCCTGCTCCTTAATTTAATCTCCCTTCTTATATTCGTATCCAATTGGAGGGGTAAGTAAGAGGCAGAGAGACAGAGGGGAAGGGGAACCAGACACACAGTATCTCCTCTGCATCTCTGCACTGCACATGAGCAAACAATGGCAGTTACAGACTCCCACATAACTCCTATTGATGTCTATTTTCAGCCTTTTGTCACTTATCTCCTGGGATCGTGTTCTTTCTGCAGTTGAGTCGACTGAAACACCATCCAAGACAATGTGCCAATATGAGAGAGAGAGAGAAACCCATAATGGCTTGTCACATTAACCTATGGTCTAGACAGCCTTAAATACAGCCTGTTCTCTCGGACAATGCTGCCTGCTAAACCTTGTCAGATGCAATCTGATTATGCCAATGCTTTTAATTATTCACCTGTATTGATATCTCTTTGATATGCATGTTCCTCTATCATCCCACCTCCTTTGCATTGCGTCCTTAGGCATCTCTGCCACAGGGACTATTAATAAGAATACTGTCAGTTGCCCAAATTGCTCTGTCAGCTTTGCCTCAATCCCACTTCTGACACCAATGGTTGAGTTTTTTTGTTTTTTTTTTCTTTCGTTGTCATAGGTTACAAGGACCAAATTAAAACAGAGGGAACCAAAAGAGGTGTTTTACCCTGTTTCAGAAAATGAAAGTCACTGAGTTGACATTTTGAGTGTGAAAAGAAAAATTCAACAAATGGTTTTGAATACTTTGCAGCACAGAAACAAAAAAGCAGCATTCCCAGCTTCATGTTATTGTTTTAAAGCATTTTCACACTACATACAGTTGTATGCAAAAGTTTGGGCACCAATGTGAAGATGATTGTTGGTTTTGTTATATTCTTGGGTAGAAACAAAATGGGGCTCATGAAGGAAAGAGTGTTAAACAAAAACCTTCATCATCCATTAGAATCAACACTTTTTTCATTTTCTTTTCTTATTTTGACTATCGGTAACTGAAATGATTGTGGCATGTGCAGAAGTTTGAACACCCTAATATATCAGAATTTAGCAGCAATCCTTTGTCGGATATCAGAATCTTCTATTAAATCTGCAGATGTGTCTTCATAGTGTCTAAACTTTACCTGCAGATTAGCTACAGTACTGTGTGATGGAGTAAATATTATGTTTCCATAACTTATTGTCAACAGTTTTAGTTTCCTGACTGGCAGCATGATGAATGAGGAGTGACTTCCCCAGTTTTGAAATGTTCAGTGGAATTCTTCCTGTGTCACAGGCTGCTGGAGGTTACGTCCACCTACATGCTTAGTTTAGCCATAGCCTCTTATCCACAGGTTCGGTCCACCAACATGCTTAGTTTAGCCATAGCCTCTTATCCACAGGTTAGGTCCACCTACATGCTTAGTTTAGCCATAGCCTCTTATCCACAGGTTAGGTCCATCTACATGCTTGGTTTAGCCATAGCCTCTTATCCACAGGTTCGGTCCACCAACATGCTTAGTTTAGCCATAGCCTCTTATCCACAGGTTAGGTCCAACTACATGCTTAGTTTAGCCATAGCCTCTTATCCACAGGTTAGGTCCATCTACATGCTTAGTTTAGCCATAGCCTCTTATCCACAGGTTAGGTCCATCTACATGCTTAGTTTAGCTATAGCCTCTTACCTTTGTCATTTTGTCACTGGTTAAGCTGCACCTTTGATAGCCCCTCTAGGTTCATTCTGTGCACGCTTAGGGCTTCAAATAGAGTTGCTTTTAGGGTAATGCAGTTCTTTTTCACAACTGAAATTTGGCTTCAAAGTCATCCAGAGGAGAAGTAAGACTGTGCTTACATTTTGAGTGTCTGAGACGCTGTATGTCTCAGACGCTTCAATTGAGGCTGAACACAAGTTAATATTATTTTCTTAAAGTCAGAGGGTACCCAAACTTTTGCACGTGTTCTACAGTCACTTTTGTTGTTAATTATATTCTATAATTTATTTAATAACTTGCAGTTATTTACTGTATTTGAAATATATTTGCTGTGGATGTTTCTCATGTCTCACTTCAAAATAAAGAGAATATAATTATGCATTCTGCTCAGGGGTGCCAAACGTCTGCATACAACTGTACCTAATAGTGATTCTTCTGAATACTTATTTACCAAAAATATTTATAACATTTTATTATTATTATTATTCTACTGCTTAAAGAGACACATTTTCCCTTGTATTTCTTTGATGAAAACAGAGCTGTAACATAGTGTTGGCAGGGGTCTGTTTTTTCTTTCTCCTCACCTCTGAGTGACCTCTTCTCCCTGTAGTGCTCTCGGACTCTGTAATTCTCTTCCTCATTATATTCTGCATAGACAAAAATAAAAGCACAGTCCTGTAGACCATGCTCTGTCCCCTGCGCATTCATTCCTGCTCTGTCTGGAGGTCTGGAAAGGGATCTTACTGCTCCTGGTTGCACTGCATGTGGAACAGTCCTGTTGGAAACATGCTACAGGATTCTATAAGGTCCATGTATGTCTCAAATCATACATCAAATCAGACAACATTTACATTTACATTAACATTTATACATTTAGCAGACGCTATGATAACCCCAGACAACATTTTGTGTGTTTGGAGCCATTTTGGGTAGTTGCTGTGAGAATGTTTGGACAAGGTGCCTGCTGGGATGATGCTAGAGCATCACCATCATCACTTCCGACTGGTTTGTGGCCAAGTGGTTTGAGTTTGTGTAAGCTGTAAAATCTGGGGTGGCTTTTAGTCGCTCGAATTATACGCCGTGCGTGTTGTGAACGTGTCGTGGTATTAATTGAGATGATAACAGTAACCTCATCTGAATACCAAATTAGAGGAGAGGATTGGTAGAGAAATCGTTTAAAAAGGGCGAATGATGCATAATAAATGTGATGTGGGTTGGGGTGGGGGGGGGGATTTGATTAAAACTGAAAAATTTATAAAGAAAAAAATCAACATTCTGAAGCACTCAAACACCCACCCACCTCTTTTGTCTGAGAACCTGAGGCTGCCAAAACACGGCAGAGAGATTGCACACAACCAGAGAAACACTAAGACCTCCATTTCCCTAAGCTTAACAGCCTAACCCATATAGGCTGCATCTATGTGGCACCTGAACAACTCATCTTACAGTCATACTCTTTTGTGTCTGTGTTTGTTGCTCCTGGACACTGCACAAAATGACCACAGCCTTACCGTACAGGGTTACACTGGACACATCAGCGATTTGTAATTCTACGCTGTTTGCAAACACATTTTGTAATATAAAAAATAAGATATCCTCATGATCTGTTGGCTCTCTATTCTCCTGGGACGCAGTGAAAAACTCGTTTATTTTATGACACCCAGGCTACAAAAACAGAAAACAAACAGAGAGTGGCAGGCTGCTGTCTCAAAAAATAACCGAGGAGACTGAACGCTATCTCTCTGACATCTTTTGGTCAGTCCTTGGGTCAAATATAACGGAGGATGTCTTGGTTAAAAATGTCTGAAACAAAATCAAACATAAACTAAAGTGATTTACACAGACTGTTCAAACTGTACCTTTAAGTCAAAGTCACATCTGCAGACTGTACCTTTAAGTCAAAGTCACATTTGCAGACTGTACCTTTAAGTCAAAGCCACATCTGCTGGAACAGTTAGCTTCCAGCTTCCACAGTAACCAATGGAACTGGCTAACCAGACGTGGCAGCACAGCAAGCGTGCTCTAATAACACAGGCCAGTCCTCTACATGTATTTTGACATGGATTAACAGAATACTTCTGTATCCGCTGTAGCCTCCCCATCAGAGAATCATACGCCCTTCATTCCCCTACATGAACCAGCCTCACATACATTCAGAGCACTCCTATAAGCTCTGAATATACAGTACAGTAGCCCCAGTCAACCAAAGCACAACATCAGATGGTGTAGATGTTTTAGGGCTGACGGTTACCTCGCTGCTATGTCATGCCATGCTAATATTAATGTCCTAACAAATCTGCCCATAACGTTTATTCTGCATAGACTGATGTAAAGGTACTAATCCCTCTGATGACTGTTTGATGTATATTGTGCCCATTGCTGGCATGCTAATAGATCTTGCAAGGAGTCTCCATGGCCTGAGACAGGGCTGTGTGGCTGTGTGGAGGCTGGTCAAACCATGAAAACTCAATTCCTGTAACTGCGGGCACTGTCTATCTGTGTAAACTGTTGATTCCAGTCGTGCCAAAAGGCAGGCAGGGTCTCTCTCGGTGGACACACACATGAGGTTCTCCAGTGAATGTGAGTGAGTTATTTCTCGCTTCCGTTGCTGGTGTTTGCCTCCTGAGACCTCCAACTGTTGCCTCTTAGCCAGGAACTTCAGCGGCCCTCGCGCAGTCAATACTCAATCTGTTGCATTTTCATTAGAACTGCGGAAACTGATGCTGACAAGGGGTTTCCATGACTTGTTTGCAGGGCAATTCTGGCAGTCGGAGGATGGACTTGGACCACCTAGGGATGCATACATTTCCATTTGTATCTATTCATTTGGTAAACGCTGCCATCCTCTGAGACGTGCCGGCGGAAGAGTGCACAAGGTGAGGGAATGCATTTAGTGGAACTACAGAACTTCTCTTCCGCTCTCCACTGGCTGGCAAGCCCCTGAGAGACTGCCCAGGACTAGAAAACAAAAGAAAATATTGCTAGTTTTTCAACAAGCCGTAAAAGTCTGCAACGTTTCACTGTTTATGGCCCTGATGATGATTAGACATCAGAAATATTGTCTTATTTTTAGACATTTTCTTGGTAGGTTCTTCATACAAACAAAGGCAAGGGCAGATTTAGTAATTAGGAATACGTTTCAGTCTTTGGTGTTTTTTAGGTTAAATTCTAGCTTGTTTTTACAGCCATCACTACCCTGCTCCATATAAAGTGGCATCTGCTTGAAGTTCAGCAATTCTCCTTGGGCTGTGAAAAGAAAATGTGTGTGAAGCCAAACGTGATTTCAAATCTCACACCCCTATCACCTTTCAAGGGAGTGCTAGATAGAATCTACCAGGGAAAGAGAGAGAGAGAGAGAGAGAGAAAGAGTGAGAGATATTCCTGGAGGATTGGCAGGCTTTCATCTGAAAATGAATTCCACCCACTGGTTGGGGCTGGCATTCAGAGACGCAGGAAAAAACCTCACTCCTGACCAGGTTGTCTGCTGTGTGTCAAATGGACGCAAAAATATTACAAGTTAATATTCATAGCAATCAGGCAAGGGGGAGAGTGGTGTGAGGTTCTGTTAGGCAAGTGTGTTTACTGGTTTCTCATCAAAAGTCTGGGCTGTGCCTTTCGATTTTCGCCCCAGTTCACCCCCACCAGCTTAACATGCAGATTGTGAAATAACAAGAGCTCCCAAAACTAAATGGCGAAGCGCAGTGTAGGCCCGGGCAAAGCTGATATGGCCCACCAGCGTCTGATCCTATTATGTATCACAAAAGCCTAATCAATACCCAATCAGGGGAAATACAGCAAGCGTGTGGTGTCTTACAGGGCTCACCGCTGTCAGAGGTGAGGTTGCCACAGCAACTGGACAGGTGTGGGGCACCGGGGCCACAGTGGTATTGACAGAAAATGAAGAGGCATTGATGGGGGCGTGCACACGGAGGGGTTGAAGGCAGGAGATAATTAACAGGAGCAATGCAGGGTGGAGAGGAACAGATTTACTGGCATAGAAATGGGAACAGATAAAGGGAAGTGTGTGTGTGTGTGTGTGTGTGTGTGTGTGTGTGTGTGTGTGCATGCATCACCTCATCCCATATTCTCTCTTTCTCTGTCAGTCTTTCTTTTCCCCCTCTTCTTGCTCTGTCTCTCTTTCTTGCTATCTGCGGCTCCTCTGTCTCCCAGTGCATAATGATAAGCACAATAGCCACTGCTGCTAATGACCCCCCCTCAGATAGAGCAGAGCTTCCCTTCAGAACCTTTAGCAGCAAATCAAAATGCTAATCAGCCTGTTATCGTAGCACTTATTACACAAATATCCCCTGCAAATCCTGTCCTGTGTGCAAATGATCCAAAGGAGCTTAGGGGAAACACTGCCGCTGTGTGTGTGTGTGTGTGTGTGTGTGTGTGTGTGTGTGTGTGTGTGTGTGACAGGATACTCTATGCAGGCTACAAAAGGCATACAAGGTTTGAATCAAGACCACAGGTACAGAAGAGGCATGGCAAAAGCTCATTGGGGTGACATATCTATTTCCAATGCATCGCTTGAATGCCAGCCGGGAGTGTGTGTGTGTATGTGTGTATGTGTGTGTGACATCCAGGCGCAGGCCTGCCGCTGTAAAGATTAGCAGGTAAGCGTATCAAAAGGCCGAGAAAGAAAGCCGTCCGCTGTTGACAACCCTCACACACATGCTGACAGAAAGGCAGGTCATCCGTGTGTGTGTGTGTGTGTGTGGCCTGGCAAATATCCATTTCATTTTGTAACTGTGCTAGCCAATAAAAACAGAGGTTAAGTACCAGAGCATAAACACACATAAATACTCTTCACCAGACCCATCTTCTCTCTCTCTCACTCTCTCTCGTCCTCTCTACCCTGAATAGTGTTGTAAGTGGTCAGCTTTTCAGTCTTCAGTATTCAGTGTTTTCACTCTATTCAGTGTCCAAAGTACATCACACAGCCCCTCATTTCTGGTGGAAATAAAGCACAGTATACTACTACTATACAGAACTACTAAAAGCACAGTATTTTAACAGAACTACTAAAAGCACAGTATAGTTAACAGAACTACTAAAAGCACAGTATAGTTAACAGAACTACTAAAAGCACAGAATATTTGACATTATTTTACAATTTGGACTTAACAAGGCTGCCTACAACTGAGGGAGCATATCTGCAGATGACACCATGCATTCCTGGACTAGAGTAGGGTGATTCATAGTCTTGAATCAGACAGGACTCTGAGCACTCTCTCTCTCTCTCGCTCGCTCACTCGCTCGCAGGCACACGCACACTTGGCCTTTCAGCCCAGACCAATTCTCCTGAGTTCCCAGGTGAGCTGTAGCTGTCCATCAGGCAACTTAAAAAGAATGGGTCATTAAAGTTTCCACATCTCCAATCGATGGGTCCAATCCAATGAGTGTGTGTGTGTGTGTGTGCGTATGTGTATATGTGTGTGTGTGTGTTCATTGGTTCAATCAATGGGGCTGGTCGACGAGGCCTGAGGACCTATGAGAGTGATTGGAGATCCCAGCTCCCGGATGGGCCACAGCGGTCCCAATCATGCCGTCCCAGCCCAAAGCAAACGCTCTGCTGAGCGAGTCCCGCCATCTCAGCCCAAAGCAAACGCTCTGCTGAGCGAGTCCCGCCATCTCAGCCCAAAGCAAACGCTCTGCTGTGTGAGCGCAGTGCTGAATAAACATAAACAAACGCCATCAAGGGACGGGCAGATCAAACATGGCAGACTAGAGCAATCAAACCAGTGCCCATCTCACAGCAATCCACCAACCATTATTGCCACACACCATACCACACTCCACCAACACACACACCACAACACCCTACAAACACACACCAATACACACACCACCCTACCAACACACACCAACACCACCCCACCAACAACACACATCAAACCACCCTACCAACGCACACCACACCATCCTACCAACACACACACCACACCACACCACCAACACACACCAACACCACACCACACCACCAACACACACCAACACCACACCATCCTACCAACACACACACCACACCACACCACCAACACACACCAACACCACACCACACCACCAACACACACCAACACCACACCATCCTACCAACACACACACCACACCACACCACCAACACACACCAACACCACACCACACCACCAACACACACCAACACCACACCATCCTACCAACACACACACCACACCACACCACCAACACACACCAACAACACACCACCCTACCAACACACACCAACACCACACCACACCACCAACACACACCAACACCACACCACCCTACCAACACACACCAACACCACACCACACCACCAACACACACCAACACCACACCATCCTACCAACACACACACCACACCACACCACCAACACACACCAACAACACACCACCCTACCAACACACACACCACACCACACCACACCACCAACACACACCAACAACACACCACCCTACCAACACACACCAACACCACACCACACCACCAACACACACCAACACCACACCACCCTACCAACACACACCAACACCACACCACACCACCAACACACACCAACACCACACCATCCTACCAACACACACACCACACCACACCACCAACACACACCAACAACACACCACCCTACCAACACACACCAACACCACACCACACCACCAACACACACCAACACCACACCACCCTACCAACGCACACCACACCATCCTACCAGCACACACCAACAACACACCACCAACACACACCAACAACACACATCACACCACCCTACTAACACACACACCACACCATTCTACCAACACACACACCACACCACCCTACCAACACACACCAACACACACATCACACCACCCTACTAACACACACACCACACCATTCTACCAACACACACACCACACCACCCTACCAACACACACCAACACACACATCACACCACCCTACTAACACACACACCACACCATTCTACCAACACACACACCACACCACCCTACCAACACACACCAACACCACACCACACCACACCACCAACACACACCAACAACACACATCACACCACCCTACTAACACACACACCACACCATCCTACCAACACACACCGCACCACCCTACTAACACACACACCACACCACCCTACCAACACACACACCACACCACCCTACCAACACACACCAACACACACATCACACCCCCCCACCTACTCCTCTACCAGAGTAGACTCTCATTTTCTCATCTCCAAAAGCCTGGTTGTATTCAGTGTGCTCTTTGTTCTGATGTCCACACACTCACACACACACACACACACACACACAGTCCAGTGTGCTCTTTGTTCTGATGTCCACACACTCACACACACACACACACACACAGTCCAGTGTGCTCTTTGTTCTGATGTCCACACACACTCACACACATACACAGTCCTGTGTGCTCTTTGTTCTGATGTCCACACACACTCACACACATACACAGTCCTGTGTGCTCTTTGTTCTGATGTCCACACACACACACACACACACAGAGTCCTGTGTGCTCTTTGTTCTGATGTCCACACACACACACACACACACAGTCCTGTGTGCTC
>PYXC01000860.1:402500-430000 GCA_015244755.2 Tenualosa ilisha
AGCGGTCGACATTCCACTGGCCTGCAAGATGCACGCTTTTAATACAGAGGCAATTACAGTATCTGTGTGCTCTTTTCTGAGGGCCGTGCCGTGCCGTGCCGTGCCGTGCCGACTTGTAGCTCTGTAACCCCACGTGCCTCTAGGTTCCACCTCAAAGCCACATATAGAGATGTGTGTGTTGATAAAAAGCCTCATTATCCAGACTCATACTGAGAGTCAGCATCAGAGGAGAGTGGGATCAATCTTTGCTAATAAGACTCGTTGGAGAGTCGCTTTTAATGACTGATTATAAGCTCCAGCTCTTGTGCGTGTCTGGGCTCACACACACACACACAAACACACAGGGCAAGCCCTGAATCTATAATACAACCTTACATACACAGTCACACACACACCGTCACACACACACAGACACAACACACACACACACACACACACACAATATGCATACTGCATACATATACAAACACACACACATATGCAATATGCACAATATGCATACTACATACAAATACACACACACACACACACACACACACATTTACATATCCGCCCAAAGTAGACCATTTACCCAAGAGAACATTTAGCCTTGTTGTGATGAAGCTGATCACTCAGAAGCCACACAAACGTGAGGAGATTAATGTCAGGTGAGCTTGTCAGTTTCACAGAAGAGCTTTTTCTTTCTTTTTTAAAAAGTGAGTGAAAGAGAAAGAAAAGGGGGACAAAAGACTAAAGCTGATTCTCGGCGGGGGAACATCCTAATACATCACAGCGCTGCCTGTCTGTCTACGCAAAGCAGGCTGCTGGGAGGGGTGGGGGGTGGGGGGGTGGGGGTAGAGGAAGGGAGATGTTCGACTAATGCTGATTTTGTAGCAGGTGTGGCGCCTCACATGGACTCTTTCTTCTCTACTCAGCAGGGCAGACGTGGATGTGTGCAGTCAGTGCACTTACACTGCCCCCTGCAGTTCACACACAACATTACACCATAGCGTCGCCCCTGCACACCTTCCTACTTTCTCTCTTCAAATACAGAAAATCTACAAAAAACCGCAACATCTAATTATTTCTTGACTTAGTCTTCCATACACAGTAATAACATCAGAAGTCAGATTTAATTCTGTATTGGCAAATGGGTCAAAATCTTCCCATATAATGAATGGAGTGATTTAATGGACATCAAATATCAAAGCCATCTGAGTAGGACCTTCCCTGTTTGGTTTCTTTTCCCCACAGACATCCTTAGTTAGTGTTGAGGATGAAGCAAAACTTTTCACCATGTCTTATAGTCTGTGACCCAATGACGGAGCTCAGACTCTGGAGAGAAGGGGGGGATCTGGAGAGAAGGGGGGTATCTGGAGAGAAGGGGGGGATCTGGAGAGAAGGGGGGTATCTGGAGAGAAGGGGGGATGTTTTTGATTACTGATGTTAAAAATAAAAGGCCTCATCTCAAACTGTTTCCTCAAGGGTCACAGGGATGATTCAATTAATCCATAAGTGAAACTGTACGGATATCACACACATCTAGATTTCCTCAGCTAAGCGGATTAAGAGAATTAAAATACATTTCTTATTTTTCTGTTCCCATACGTCTCATCTGTGACTCGGGCAGCTATTTGTATAGACTCCCATTTCAGGCAAACTCTTCCTAGTGAAACGCTATTATTCCCTCTCCTGCTATGACTGTAGGTGAACACAAAGGACTGCTGCTTTAAATGAAGCTTCATCTCAATGACTCTGATTCTTCGCTCTTTGGCAACATGAATCTAAATGTTTGGGAAGAGGGTTACTTCTTGGGCTTCAATCACACAGCAGTCAATGCACTCGCCTTCCGTAACCGTTGCTCTGCGTACTTGGTGTGTGTGTGTGTGTGTGTTCATACCAGGAACCGCTTCCTTCACTAACCGACTGCCCAAGCTCGGGCCAGGTTCAGTCTGCGTTAAACTGCGTACGGCATGCGTGGAAAAACAGAACTGGTTTCTATTTGAAGCGTGCAGAGTGGAAAAACAGAACTGGTTTCTATTTGAAGCGTGCAGAGTGGAAAAACAGAACTGGTTTCTATTTGAAGCGTGCAGAGTGGAAAAACAGAACTGGTTTCTATTTGTAGCGGGAAGCGTGGAGGCAGCATGGAACACACATGCCTATGCACGGAACAGGCATTCTGAACATAAACGAACCAAAACTGTGTCAGCACAGTGAACACACACACTGCAGTGTGAATGAAGCGTTAGAGTGGGACAGAGGAGGGACAGAAGTGAAAGATAAAGCAGGGACTCATATCAGTGCACTGCTAATCCATAAACACATACTCTAATCCATACTCAACACATACTCTGATCCATACTCAACACATACTCTAATCCATACTCAACACATACTCTGATCCATACTCAACACATACTCTGATCCATACTCAACACATACTCGACCTGTTGAGGAGGCAGTGCTGTAATGACTTCACGCTATGGCACCATATTCAGCATAGTGCACTATCCCCCTCTGTGCCTTCCTTGTCTGTGGTTCTGCAGTGGAAAAGTGTTTGATAAGTGCAGTACGCTCACACATCACCGTGGCCTCTAATGGACCAGTGTCATCCACTCACACACTGTCCTCACAGGAGAAGCAAACAACATCAACAAACAACAACAAACAACATCTCAGGATGAAAACTGGGTGAGCAAAACAAGAGAAAGCATCAGAGGGAAAGAGTCTATATTCTGGATGTTCCCTGAATATGATCTGTAGAAAGTCCACATAACTATAAAGGTGCCCACATAAACACACAATACACACACACACACACACACACACAAACAAACAAAGAGGGAAAACAAGAGAGATGCAATGGACTTTAACATCACCCTGATTGTGCTGACGTACTGTCACTGACACACCTACTGATTGTGCTGACGTAGTCACTGACACATCTACTGACTGTGCTGTTGTACAGTCACTGACACATCTACTGACTGTGCTGACGTACAGTCACTGACACATCTACTGACTGTGCTGACGTACAGTCACTGACACATCTACTGATTTTTCCTGCCCTTTCTTAAGCTTCTCCTTTGTGTCTGTTTCATTAGTCTTCTCCTTCGTTTATACCACATCGCCAAAGCCTTTTTATCCCCAGAACAGCTTAAGGCTTTTCATCTTTTTTCCTCTCTCCTCCTCTCTCCCCTCACCTGCCTGTCTTGTGTCATTACTGCCGTTGTTCCTGTGATACCTCATCTCCCCACCATCATCTAGGACCTCGTGGCCTCCCACGTCGCCGTCGTGGAGAGAGGGGTCTGTATCTCGGCAACGCACCTAGCAACCACTCCTCGTAACCATGGATTATAACCTGTTGCCAAGGGAAACAGAGATGGAGGATTGATTTTCAGGGATGAAAATGGAAGAAAGGCTAAATAGAATAAATAAACTGCGGCCAGACAGACACGGCACAGCGTAAATGTGTGAGTGATTTTACTCTCATTCATTCACAGCGTAAATGTGTGAGTGACTTTACTCATTCATTCACAGCGTAAATGTGTGAGTGATTTTAATTCCATTCATTCACAGCGTAAATGTGTGAGTGATTTTACTCTCATTCATTCACAGCGTAAATGTGTGAGTGATTTTAATTCCATTCATTCACAGCATTATCTGTGAGTGGCTTTACATCCATTCATTCACAGCGCATATATGTGAGTTATTTTACTTTTATTCGTTCATTCACAGTGCATATGTGTGAGTGATTTTAATTTCATTTATTCATAGTGCGTATGTGTTAGTGATTTTATTTTCATTCATTCAAGGTGTATTTGTATAAGTGATTTTAATTTAATTCATTCACAGTGCATATGTGTGAGTAATCTTAAATTTCATTCATTCACAGCACATACATGTGAGTGATTTTACTTTCATTCTTTCACAGCACATATGTGTGAGTGATTTTACTTTTAATATTTCAATCACAGCGCATATGTGTGAGTGATTTTAATTTGATTGATTCACAGTGCATGTGTAAGTGATTTCATTTTTCATTCATCCCTCTCTTCTGGATGTCTGAAATATTTATCATCTGGTTTTTGCAGCCGGACCCTCTCATCCTTCCTGTATGTGATATTCAATTCAATCCCAAACCAACAAGTGCCCCTGTTCCCTGTTTTGTATGCAGTGCATGTTAAGGCTGGGAATATGCCAGTGAAAGACATGTCGCCTGCAGACAGCCACACAATGTGTAGAACATGTGGCACAATAACACTGACAAAACAAACAGAAAAAATACAAAACTCAAAATAAGGAAACGCAAAACCCAAAGTAAAAATCACAGTATTTTTCTATGGTAGGAAGACTAAAGGATACAATAGAAAAGAACAGATAAGGGAGGATATAGTTGTGATGTGGTTGTGATATGGTTGTGATATGGTTGTGATTTCAAGCTCAGGTGCAAATGGCACCAGGGTGAAAAAGCTGTTTATAAATGGAGGGCTGTGAGTTCCCCGCTGCTTCCAGAATGTTCTGAAGGCCGGGGCTTTTCATTAGCCGAGCAACTAACAGCTCGAATAACGGCTAATTATCTCCTTCTGGATCAACTGATTGCAGAGCTCTCAGGTAACATTTTAAAAAGGATGGTGATGAAATGAATAAGTGAGTGTAATCTGGGTGGAGGTGGAGAGCAAGAGCGAGA
Organism: Tenualosa ilisha; assembly: GCA_015244755.2. Taxonomy (NCBI): domain Eukaryota; kingdom Metazoa; phylum Chordata; class Actinopteri; order Clupeiformes; family Clupeidae; genus Tenualosa; species Tenualosa ilisha. Next base: position 407,170 of record PYXC01000860.1, read on the forward strand.
GAGAGAAATGAAGAGAGAGAGAGAGAGAAATTAAGAGAGAGAGAGAGAGAGAGATGAAGAGAGAGCTATTTTACAAGATCTTCAGGTTGCAGACCAAACCACCAAAATGCAACAGTTCCACTCATTCACACATTCACTCATTCACATTAACAAATGTCAGTGGATTTTTTTGGTAGCCTTTAGAACAGCAAGATTTATTCAATGAGTGAATGGATGAATTAATTATTAATTAATTGGCAAGGATTTTAGTAAAATATCACAAAATTCTCTGACTGTAGCATCTTAAACTGGAAACCTGTTCGCATGCTTGCTTGACTATGGCAGTAAACTAAAGATCTTTGTTAGTCTTGCTTACTGCTCTACAGAAGTAAACAGACTAAATATCTTTGTTAGTCTTGCTTGCTCCTCTATTTCAGTAAATAGACTAAAGATCTTTGTTAGTCTTGCTTGCTGCTCTACTTCAGTAAACAGACTAAATATCTTTGTTAGTCTTGCTTGCTCCTCTACAGAAGTAAACGAAATATCTTTGTTAGTCTTGCTTGCTCTCTTCAGTAACGATAATATCTTTGTTAGTCTTGCTTGCTCCTCTACAGAAGTAAACTAAATATCTTTGTTGTACTTGCTCCTCTACTGCAGTAAATTAAATAGCTACAGACTACAGCATGTGGACAGACCAATATGGCGGCATAATCTTGGGCTTTAGGAAACACAGATCAGTGTTTTTTCACCTTTTTCTTACATTTCACTGATCAAACAACTAATCAGCTAATCTAGAAAATGATCAATAGATTAATTGACTATGAAAGTAATCATCACTTGCAGCCCTAGTGGGTTTACTTAATTTTGGTGTAATGTACAGAATTACATATTAAAGTGAATTAATTTAATTTTGGTGTAATGTACAGAATTACATATTAAAGTGAATTTGTGTACATGTTAGACTGAATAACAGACACAATGCAGCATTTACCCCTCTAAAAATACCCACTCATATTTTGAATAGGGATGTACAAATCCAATACTGACATCAGATCAATACGTCCTTTCAATATTGACTCAAAGAACCCGATGAGATATTAGTGACACCAGCTTATTGGTGACTATGAAACATCTATACCTCACCTGTGTCTTCTGTGCACAGACCTCTAGATTTTTCTAGAAGGAAAACGAGCATTGCGTGCATGGAGGAGGTTAAAAACAAATGTGAAGTAGTGTGAAGATAGCTTACACTTACGCAAGACATTCTAGCCTGGTAGCCGATAAAATAAACACCCAGAACAGTGTGCTCAATTTCAGCTAGTGGTCTACACAAAGAACAGTTTGATGCATCCCTAATTTCAGCTAGTGGTCTACAAAAAGAACAGTTTGATGCATCCCTAATTTCAGCTAGTGGTCTACACAAAGAACAGTTTGATGCATCCCTAATTTTCATAATGTACGATAAATTATTTTTCCTTAATATTATTTGACCCTGGGGGTAATGACTATCACTTACTTTTGAATAATTTGAATACGTTTGAATGTGCTGCTGTAGAATCTAACTCTCTAGATTGCCACTGTCCTGACAATATGACAGCAAGCACTTGGTTAATCAAGAGGACAAATGTCCATATCAGTGAGATCACACCAATATGCACATTCCTAGGCCTATTTTACAGGTGTAAGGATGGGTTGTGGTCCATTATACTGTATTATAACACACTTATACTATACTAACTTATACATACACATACACACACATGCACGCACACGCGCGCACACACACACACACACACATTAGCAGCTATGATGTGGGTCTTCCTGGAGAGAGTTATGTCTACTTGTCCAATGCCCAATCAGCTAATGGTGGAATTGTTCTGACACAAGCTATGTCTCTACACACACATAACTGAGCCACTCAAACACAAAATCGTGTTTTTGAAATAAATGCCTTTTTTACATGGCCACACAAACTCCTAATTACTTGAAACCCCACTCATGCCATCTCCTGCAGGCAAATCACAGCACGACCACGCCAGCATCCTGTGGGCAAGCCCATGGATATGAAAGCCTGCAATTCTCCCCCCTGTCACCCTTGGCAGTGCACCCAGCCACAGTAATGATAACCTGCCACCGAGGACCGTGGCGATGGAGCCGTAATGTCCTTGGAAAGTGCAGTAGCATATCTGCGTGACACTAGGGTGAGCTGTTCCGTGTCACTCGTGGGTGCCTCTCCGCTACCAATCTGGGTGTTAATGGCCAGACGATCCCTCGGTCCGCAGAGCCGACCAGCCTTTGTTGGGATGACAGCTGACACGGGCTTTGGGCATAATGACACCGCTGTTAGTGGCGGTGCTTTGACACATGTCACGGCTTCCCCGCCATCTCCTCTGAGCTCCCGCGCTGTTATTAGCCTCGTACAAAAGCTTCACCCGGCTGCTTAGGCAGGGTCAAGACAACACGCATCGACGGGATCCTGGGCGTCTGCCATGAGAAGAGAGATGCCTTTAGTGCACAAATGCTTTCAGCTGTATTTAGTGCTTTTCAATAGGCATAGAATAGCATCATATTGCGTTTATACTGATTTGGTTTCCCCTAGTCGGCAGATAAGCGCCGCCAGGCAGCACTGAATTTGGTGTTGGTGGTAATAATGGACCGCTAACTTCACTTTGTGGAGGTCAACACCTCGTCACAGATTCTCATAATCATTATACAACACCTCCACCTTGTGGCAAATTTGAAAAATTTAAATAAGAACTGAATTACTCATTAGTTTACCCTACAATTTTGCAATGACGTATATACATGGATGGCAAAATACTTAATTAGCAATACGTTTTAACTTATTAGATTTTTTCAACATTCTTATATTTAAAAAAGTATGTCAGCTTTTTGGTGCTATTTTTGTTCTATTATGAAAGCAAAACGTGTCTGTATCTATACTCCACATGGGTAAAAGCATTACATTATATTACATTATACTCAAATATTAGCACTGTACACCATCACTGTATGTGTAAGTGTCATGTAAAAAAAGAACACCTTTCTGTTGGCACCAGTTGGTTAAATGTGTTTTACAAGACATTTGTAAACTCTAAAATTATTAGGAATCTATTCATATTCTTTTGCCAGCAGAAAGAGCCGGTGAGGAGATATCATTTGATATCTCAATTCTGACACACTATTTAATTCTTACACACACGGTTCTCAGCCATCAGTACATTATGCTCACTATGTGTATTTCCAAAGGCCAGTGTTTAAAGGCACCCACTAACTACTACCAGTCATTATGTGCCAGAACGCTCTCCACACACCAGCTTGAGGAGGAGAGTGGGAGAGTGAATGAGCCAATTACAGTGGGGATGATCTGGGGGCTCAGAATGAATGAGCCAGATTGGGATTTTAGCCAGGACACCAGGGAACCCACCTACTTTTGAGTGCCGTGGGATCTTTTATGTCCAGAGTGAGTCAGGACTTCGGTTTAATGTCTCATCCAAAGGACGGCTCTCCTACAGCATAATGTCCCCATCACTGCACTGGGGCATTGGGATAGATCCTTGGCCGGAGGGAAGATAACCACCTTCTAGCCATCCACCACCTCCAGAAGCCACTCGGTTTTCACACCAAAGGACTAGCCAAACCAAGGCTGCTTGGCTTCAGCAATTCAGCTATAATATATAAGGCATATATATTGTTTTCAAGAATCAATCTTACATGTATCAGACATTCATAGACCCCCTGTCTGCAGAAATCTTCTGACTTCTATCTTCAGTGAGAAAATAAAATAAAAAATAAATGTAAAAATTACCCTCTTGAGCCAGAAGGTGGCAGTGGAGACACATATTTCCCACTACAGTAAAGTCTTGTGCAGAGAGAACAAAGGATTTTAGGCCCCCACCAAGTACAGGAATCTATAGAATGTCTGATAGCTGAAGGAGTATATTTTCTATATGTGACAAAAACGTAGCGTAAAAAATGTTATGCACAGAAAACACAGAGCATAGGCTTATATAGGACCTCTTTATCAAGGGTTAAAAGATAAATTGTGTGTGTGTGCGTGTGTGTGTGTGAGACGGGTGTGAGTAACATGCTTCAGGCACTGTTATGCGACTGCTTGTCTGCCTCTGCATATATGTGTGTGTGCTGCCTCCATTCACCAGATGTCCACGTGTCACATTAGATGTTGTTGGGCTTTACAGATTACAAATGAAACCATTAGTTTAAACGCAGAGGGGCGCAGTAAAGGGCTGCGGGGGAACAGGGGCGCTTGACTAAGGGGTGCAGCGCTGGGCTGAGGACGCATGGCACCAGATGTTACGCTCCCCTGATGGCCTCACACTCATCACCACTGACAAAATGTCACGCGGTGGAACAACAGACCCCCTGCTGCAGAAACGGCAGTCTGTGAGCTCTTTAAAATCTAAAGGTTATGCAAAGAGCCCTTCCTTTGCATGTGGTAAAACGTTATATGTTCCTCTGGGTCTGCATATGGTTGTAAATACTGCCCCTACGCTGGAGACCATTCACTGAAGTCTTCTTTAAAGAATGCTTTTGGATCCCTCAATTGCTCAGTGCAAATAAACACAAGGACCCAAGGGGTCCTAACATGGCCATTTTAATATCCAGGCTTTGTGTAAACGTTTATTTGTTTAGTATAAAGTCCATTAGTTTCACAAGCCTCTGCTTTACAACAGTAAGGGCTTCTGTCTAACCTTAACCCCACAGCATAGCATAGTTTCACAAGCCTCTGCTTTACAACTGTCAGGGCCTCTATCTTACGCTTACGTTTAATGGAGAGAGGAGGAAAAGACAAGGCAAACAGAACTACAGTTCCAACAAAGTGTTTGTGAAATACCTAAAAAAAACCCAGCTAAGCTCAACTTTTGTTTGCTTGTATCGGAAGTTGTCTGTGCCCTCTGATGTGCACTATCTCCCTCTCTTCAGCTGTGCTTGATGAAAACCAGACACTATTTTCCAGCACTATCTGCCGACTACCTTTCATGTCCTTAAGCTATGGTTTATCTATACAGAGAGAGAGACGCTGAGGACACTCAGCAGTGCCCATGTTTGTTACTTTCAGTCAAATTAGTCGAGATGTGAAGCGTCTCTTGTCTCGTCCGTCAGCTTGGCCTGAAGTCGCATTCATATTCCACTCAGGGGGACGCATATCAGTCGGAACACAGGGAACAATGGAGCCTATGAAGTGTGTGAGAGTTAGTAAATATTGAGGGATGAGAGAGAGAGAGAGAGAGAGTTGTGTGTGTGTGTGTGAGAGAGAGAGAGAGAGGAAAATAGAAGCTGAGATGAGAGAGAAAGAGTGGATGATATGAAGGGAGAGTGAGAGAGAGAGGGAGACAAACGACTAGATGGAATGTGAAATGTGGCTGAATGTGAGACACAAGACAGAGCCATCAGGAAAGGGAATGAGCAGGAGAGAGAGACAGATAAAGGAAAAGATGGAGAGAGAGAAAGAGAGAGGGAGGGAGGGAGAAAATACAGATGTGAAAGCAGAGAGAGGAACGGCAGAGTAAATGTGTTGGTGTGTCTGTGAGAGACGGCCTTGTGAGGCAGCTAATTGATCAATTATGTAAACAGAGGGAAGCAGAGGAGCTGGAGGAGGGAGGGGAGATGGATCAGCCTCTGGCGTACTCACCCTGAGAAGAGCACGGCGCCGCAGGCAGGAAATCAGGCCAGGTAGAGACTCCTGACCAATGGAGGTGAGAGACTAGCGCTACAGACTAGAGACTAGAGACTAGCAGAGTTTACAGCATGTGGGCAAATGTGGGCAAAACTGTGTGTGTGGTCTGTGGAGTATCCTTCCAATAAAGAGATCCAGAGTGGTTAGTTAAGTAACAGGCCAATGCTTCAAGGATAGCAAGTTTAGCAAGCTATCTTTTCCTTTATGATTAGGCTACTAGTTATTATTAGAAAAACTTGCATGTAACACCAGGCAATCACTGCTAACTACATAGCTGACAATATGAGCAAGCTAGCAAAGTTGTAATCTAATATATGAACTAAAGCTTTGAACTGTCAGAGACCATCAAGGAAAGCCCATATGAATTGACTGTATAAGGCAAGGAATGCCAATATTAATTGAATGCATAAGGCTTGTAAGTCTTAAAGCTGGTTGAGTATAAGCATTGAGAGAGATAATAAGAATTTTTCACATACAAAAATCTATTTGGAAAAAAAAAAAGAAAGAATATTTTCTCTCAAGAGAATTCAGGATCTCATATTCCAGGGTAAAATGAAGAGAAGGATGAGTAAGATTATTAAGAAACTTATATCCGACTAAAGCACACCTCTTTGTAATATATGGCATTATACTGGTGCCATTGATTTGATTGAGGAATATTTAGCCTGCTTGAGTAAGTTTGCCTTCACCGCCTGTGTGTTTGATTAGATTACATCAGCACTTAATATGTATTTTGGTGCAGGTCTGCATTTGCAAAAGATTGTATGTCTAGAGTGCACTAAACACAGTGTGAGGAGCTGAGACCAGCATGTGACTACTGTAAAATTCACAGGTGTTCTTACCCACAGTATTCTCTGCCTCCTTGTGTTTGTGTGTGTGTGTGTGTGTGTGCGTGTGTGTGTGTGTGTGTGTGTGTTCACGTGGGTGGCTGATCCCATCAGAACCTCTGTAGCCTGTAACAGCTTAGTACAATGTGTCCACATGTGTGATGGTACAGCCATGAGACCAGGGCGTTGTACCTGTCCAGACCTTGACCACTGTGCACCACCACTATGTGTATTCATGTATGCAAGAGAGGCGCCATCAGAGCTCCTGCTGTTGAGTCAACCCTTCACACAATATTAAAGCCAAAGAGAAATTTGGATAATGACTCAATTACCATTGGAGAGACTGCAACAAAGAAGTTGACTCCCATGGAAAAGGCCATATGTGCTTATGTGTGTGTAACACACAGCTTTACTCTGACTTCTTATAGTATCTTCATGTATGCAACTATGTGTCTGCTGATGAGCTTGTGTATGTGCATGTGTGTGTGTGTGATTATTGTGTGTGTGTTTGTGTGTGTGTGTTTGTCACACTGCATAATGCCCCCCCTTGTGCAGTCCTCTGGAGCTAAACACCACTTCCCATCGTCACCGACAGGTGGATGGATGGAGCCCTCCCCTCCCTACACTGCCGCCCCCCTCCTTCACGCACACACACACACACACACACACACACACTCCACCCCCCTCTTGCTGTGTCTCTCATTTGAATAATTCTGGCTAATTACCTGTTTATCCAGAGAAGCCCTGTCATCTCGAGAGCCTCGCGACTAAGAGCTGAGCCCACGGCTCCTGTCACCGGAGCTGCCCCCTCCCTCTGCAGGAGACAGCAGGAGACAGCAGGAGACGACGCCCCTGCATCACAGGCAGACACTCTGCAGGCCTATATGTCCGGCTGGTGTGCTGGGCTCGGCACCCTGAGTGTAATTACTGGGTTGAGTACACACTTTAGGATCTTACCACTCAGTTTCCTGCTGTCTAATCTGGTAGAAGGGGAAACATCAGAGCAAGGCTTTATGTTGTTATTAATGTGTTATGACAGTACTGAGGGGGCCAGACGCACAACACACATGGAATAAAAAGGACTAAAATGAGCAAATGTGTAAAATGGCTGCCCAGACTGTGTGCAAACTTTAACATTGAATACTGATGAGTAGTTTGTATGTTTATCAAACATACATACATTTTCATTCAGTGTATAGCTTTGCTTCCATATGTCCGTCTCTGTGGGCCAACTTGTCTGTGTTTGTGTGTGAGTGTGGTGTGTGTGTGTGTGTGTGTGTGTTTGTATGTGTGTGTGTGTGTTTGTGTGTCTGATGATGCCACTCATCCAATCATCGTTCAGAATTGCCTCTCATTATCATCAGGGACCTGCTGCAATATTGGGCTAATTCTTACCAGCCCGTTTGTCACTGGCATGCTGGCATTGGTATTCACAGCGCCACACTGCACTGCAATAATAAGGGAATAAAATCAATGGTGTGCCAGAGAGGGAGAGAGAGAGAAGAGAAGGAGAGAGAGAATAGAGGGAGAGAGAGAGAATAGAGAGAGAGACAGTGCTCAGATATGGCAGTAGGACAGACAACACTGCATTACAGCAGCAAGTCAAAGTGTTTTAATACACACACACACACACACACACACATTCTCTCTTGTATATAGGGTCAAACTGACAGCTATGGAAAATAGCTGCACAGAATGTTATGACTGTGTGCCTAGACAGGATTTGTTTTATGTATCTTCCTGCTTTGTGCCATTTTGTTTACTATATATTAGTGTGTGTGTGTGTGTGCGCGTGTGTGTGTGTGTGTGTGTGTGTGTGTGTGTGTGGAGGCTGGAAATGTGTGCATGCGGTTCCACTTGTGCAAAATTCAGAGTTCTGCGCTGTATACATAACAATGCTATCAGAGTAAAACTAGTTTGTGTGTGTGTGTGTGTGTGTGTGTGTGTGTGTGTGTGTGTGTGTGTCTGTTTGACTGATGTCTCCCCTGCCGCATCTCGTTTGAGTCCTAATTGAGATGTCAGAGGCGTGAGCTTCATGTGTTCATCTCTCTAACTGTTATTTATGAGACTGATTAGCCCCCCTAACCTGGCCATCAATTAGCGCCGCATGGGGAGGCCTCAGTGCGCTATCGCTGCTAAGCTAACACGGCTGTACATGGGATCCTATGGAACTGACACCTCAGCTGCTGAATGCCAGCTAGTCCCACAGATCTGTAACAGCTCTGCTGCTAGTGATTCTTGGCTACCACAGCAGTAGCCTAAGTCTTTGTTTGTGAATGCCACCCCGTGCTGTCTCGCACTGCTATGCTTACAGAGACACAGATTACCTCTGCAGTAACTCCATGTAAAGTAAAGCCATGTTCTCCTCCAGACGCCCTCAGTGACAGAAATAGGAAGAGACAGGATAAAGTGCACATAGTGCAGCAAATGAATCACAATATAAAGTGTAAGTTAACCATGATTAAGCACAAATAATCCTAATCCTAACCCTTAACAAGGACTTGAGACTAGGCTACTGTAGGTTACTTTGCCATGTCACGTCAGTGCACAGCAGTTGCAGTCAACCTTTATGGACGAGATATGATATATATATCTCCACACTGATGGCAGGAGGCAAAACTCTGAACAGTGTGGGTGGAGGAAAAGTTGATTCACGTGATCACTCCTGTGTCTTGTGTGTGTGTGACTGGATTGGATAAGCTCAGTGTGCTATCTCTTTCTAATGCACAAAAGCGGCCCATCTATCATCTTTTCTCTTGTTCCAGTTCAATTTATTCCTCTGCTGAAGCCTGTGTGCAGTCAAGCAGGTGGGTACATGCACATATTTGGGTTAGTCATTTGTCACCTCTGACCCACGGCAGAAACCGCCCATGATGCAGACCCACGGCTTAGGAGGAGGTTTGTGACAGCGAGACAGGGTTAGGCCACAGAGTTAAAGCGTGTGTGTGTGTGTGCATGTGCATGTGTGTGTGTCTGTGTGCATGTGTGTGTGTTATCTAGTGTGTATATGAGATTGTGTGAAGGCTAGATGCTTATTACTGGTGTGTGTGTGTGTGTATGTGAGAGAGAGAGAGACAGAGAGAGAGAGAAAGTGTGTGTGTGTGTGTATATGTGTGTGTAGGAGTGAGATTGGGTGTCTGGGCCTGTAGCCTCTGGGCCAGTGTGCCGTCAGAGACTGAGGGAGCAGGAGAGCAAGTGATGAATGTAGCAGAGATGAAGAAAGGAGAGGAGTGCCCACCATATTAACACCCATCCCCCTGTGTATATGCTTGTGTGTGTGTGTGTGTGTGTGTGTGTGTGTGTACCCTTAGACTATGAATATCTATGTGACTGTATGTGACATGCATGTATGTTCAAGTTTGTTTATCCCTACGTGTGTGTGTGTGTGTGTGTGTGTGTGTGTGTGTGTGTGTGTGTGTGTGTGTGAGAAAATGAGGGCTGGTGGGTAGATAGTGCCCTTCTCCCCCTCTCTCATCTGCCTCCTCCGGACGCCCCCGTGGCCCCCCCGTCACAGTCCTGACTCTCATCACCACCCTAATCGTCTCGGCCCCTCGGCAACGGACGTGCGCCGCCAATTTAAGTGGCTCCTCTTTCCCTTTCCCCTGCCTTCCATCTCTCCTTTTCACCCTCTAACTTCCTGTAACACACACACACACACACACACACACACACACAACACACACAACACAACCTTTCCTCTAGTCCTTGCACTCTCAGTGGGGGTAGCAAACCTGATGTAAATTGGTGCTAAGAGTTCATGTAAGCCTCAGGGGATGTGTCCTTGGAGTGCCAACATGTGTGCTGCCTAGACATAAATACGCATAAATAATACTAATAAAAGTGAAAATTATGACAGGCTTTCACATATTGTAGCATTCAATAATCTGTCCCAATATTACTATCACTATTTAATCACTAGCATCTATACTACACACAAACACACATATAGGCACACGTACACGTTTACCCACATCACTAGGTCTATACTACACACAAACACACATATTGCATAAGTAACACTTAGTTCCATCATAGCATCTATGCTACATACGTACAAAAACACACATATACACATAACGTACCACATCACTAGCGTCTATACTACACACAAACACACATGTAGGCACACGTACACGTTTACCCCACATCACTAGCGTCTATACTACACACAAACACACATATTGGCATAAGTACACACTTAGTTCCCATCACTAGCATCTATGCTACATACGGTACACACAAGCACACATATAGGCACACAAGCACGTTTAGCCCACATCGCATCTTATGAGGTCGTTATTATCCTATTAGCTGGTTATTAGATTCATTACGGGCTCATTTGAAGGCAGTTTCAGGCAGAGGGGAAATCAAGTTCAACCTTGAACAATGGCGGTGATCAGTCACAGGAGCTGAATTCAAATTGTGTTTACGCACAAATGCATACACACACACACACACACACACACGCCCATACATACACATGCAGACACACACACACACACAAAGACACGAACGTACTACCAGCACCACAAACACAATTAGATTTTGCTTCTGCCCCAACAGAAAGATATGAGTCAGTCTTGGGCAGGCAAACTAACTCAATCTGAGGGAAACAAATCCGATCTGTTTACCCACATCTGTTGCGACGCCTCGTCACATCGTCTTTAATTCGTTGCTACATCATAGGCGCGGCTCGACTCAATAAATCTAACGGTGACTGATCGGCACTATCTGCTCCCGCCCAGCCTTCGGCAGGCACCAGGCCCTTCACACTCTATTACTTAAGTGGCTCTGATTACAAAATGCTCCTTCTGAGAGCTGACTGCCAGCGTCCTAAAAGAGAGAAGAAAGCAGAGGAAATCTGAGGGAGAAAGAGAGGCGAGGGAGCGAGGGAGCAAGAGAGAGGGAGAGGAAGATAATGGGAAAGCAGTGAGAGCGAATGAAGAAGAGAAGTATAATTACTCAAATGAAAAAAGACATGAAACGATGACAAGAATAATAATTATAAAGTGCATTATAAACGCTTTCTGTGAATTAAAGATCAGAGTGGAAGTGACTCTGTCTTGTGAGAAAGAGAGAGAGAAAGTGAGGAATGGCGAGTTAGAGAGAGAGACTGATAATGGGTGGGCGGCCTGGAACTCCTTGTACCAACCAGAGCGGGGAAAGGCTGTATCTCTTTGTTGCTGGCCTTTCATCTCCTGTTTGTATAATTAGCCATTTCTGTGTTATTATACTTCCATCTGTCTGTCTCTCAGTATCGATATTAAAATCTAACCATTTTGAATTAGTTATTGACTTCCCCGTTCCCCATTTTATGGGTCTGCATTGACTGCACATCTTTGTTCTCTGAGGTCAATCAGTTCAATGTGAGGACTGAAGCTCCGAGGCCTATTTCTCTCTCTCTCTCTCTTTATTCTTCCCCTCGCGTTCAGGCCCATTCAGGCATGTCTATGGAGGCTGTGTGTGTGTGGGTGAGTGTGTGTGTGTGTGTGTGTGTGTGAGTGTGTGTGTGTGTGTTCAGGTCCATTCAGGCTGTGCCATCTAATCTGTTCCATCAGCTCCTCCATTAGTCAAAAGAGAATGGAGTATAATTAGGAGAGGTGCGGCAGTGTGTGTGTGTGTGTGCTGGGAATGGGAACGAAAGGGATTATTACAAGTGTGAATGCTGACCAAGTCTGGCTCCTCACACATAAGAGACGTGGGGCTGGCCTATCTTTAGAGATGCCCCCCATACGTTTCACTCGTTCATTCTCTCTCCCTGACTGCCACTTCTTAAAAGATTACATTTTCTGCGTTATTGTCATTCTAATATTTTGTTTCTGGATTTACTCTTCCAAGTCCCTTGTGTCCAAATCTTCATGCTGCCTTTGCCTCCTGCTCTCATTGAAATGCTCTCTGTCATATGTACATACACACACACACACACACACACTTGTCATTCTAATAGATATAAGATTAAGTATATTTTAATTGCATGTAAATACCTCACTAAGTCTCAACAGGACACATCTATTATTATTAAAATGTATGAGTCTGGCTCACAAGCAGTATGTTGCCTCAAGCGTAGTTCTGTTTTTTTTTCTATGACTTTTAAAAGGAAAAACTAATTTTCCTTTGCTGTGGTTGACTTCCTCCGAACATTGAATCAAGAATGACAAGCCGAGGCATAGCAAGGCATTCTGGGAGTCGGTTTTGCTCACTGTGCAAGTTCAGTATTGAATGCTGTTTCGATCCCGGCTGGCCAGCCGGCGTTTTAATGAAACTGATACAGTTTGGTGGCAGCGGTGAGGGAAGTGTTGGCTGTGATGAGCAGACACCACTCAGCTTTATGACAACTGCAGACACAGCTCAGTGGAAAGCCCCAGACGTGCCTGCCAGCCTTTCATTCTTTTAAATGGAGGTGAAATGGGCAAAATCTTCTCTCTGTGCGCACAGAACCGCCACCGCCTCAATCAAAGCTGTTTCATAAGAGATTTCCTCAGAAAATTAGCATCTGCCGCTGAATGGCAAGCTAATGCCAATGTGGTAAAGCCACGGTGTTCACTCCAGAGCATCCTTGTTCAGAGACAGGCACTATGTCTGCCTCCCTCGCCTCCCGGAACAGTTATTTTTTAAGAGCAGACAGGATCAGAGAGGGAACTTCATTTATTGTACGGAAGATAGAGAGAAAGAAGGAAGATAGAGAGAAAGAAAAAGAAAGGGGTACAAAGAGAAAAGAAAGTCAACAGAAACATCCAGGCCACTCGCTCTTTGCCAAACTCATTTTCTTTCGAAGCAGCCTGCAGCTCTCAAAGAGTGTGTTTGCTCTCAGAGCAGAGATCTATCACTCCTCCTCCTCCTCTCTCTCTCTCTCTCTCTCTCTCTCTCATACCCCCTGTTTCCTCAGGGGCATACTCCATACCTCTTTAATCTTCAGATGGTCCAATCAAAATGGTTTCTTCCCAGGAGGCTTCTAGTGAGTTGGGTGATAATGTCTGGTCCTGGACACTGCCCTCTCTGTCAGAGGAGACCCAGAGCAGGCAATTTGCCACTATCTCTGCAGACTGTTTATTTAAATATAGGCTATGTGGTGAACTTGAAAGACTGGAAAGTTAGCAGTGGAAATTATCTACAAACATTGAGAAGAGACTGGACTTGAACGATTCTACATAAATCCCACACATCTCATTTATATTTCTCAACTGAGGGAATACTTTTAGAGACTTGTACCTAGGAGCACCTTGACTGAAGGACCTACCCCTTTTTAATCACCCTGAGAGATGTTGTGGTGTATTTTTTGCCCCATTCACTGGTGTAATATATGCTAATGATCCATGCTTTCTGATGACTCTAAGCACAATCCTTAGGGTGCAAAGACAAAACTTGACATTTATATAGCTTATAGCAAAATTAAACACGTAGATGTGATGGCCATGTAAATACAAAGGCTATGTAATCTGATGAGCAATTACATACAAGTTTACAAATGCATCCAAGCCAAACTCACTTTGTGGCCTCATTCTCCTGTTCACATATCCAAACTGCTGTCGTATGAGTGAATAATACAGAGGGCAGCACAGTGAGACTAATTATGGGAACCCTACGGTTCATCAGAGGTTAGTCAGAAAAGTAGCAGGAATCAGTGTGATTCAAGAATTAAGTTTACCAGCTTCATATAGCCACTGTTATGGTTAAATGACTCCTGTCAGGGCTAATGAAGGCTCTCTCGGTTCCCATGGTTTATTGATGAAAAATCAAGCTTGCAAGATCAGCAGTCGGCTCCTCACCGGAAACTAAAACTGAAAGCAACTTATGATGGAGTCTTATGAAATTGTGATTATTACCTCATCTGAAAATGATTGAAGGTCAAGTTACAAAAAAACACTGGGGGATCTTTGTAGTTTAACAAGCTAAGGTCCTGAGAGGTATAGGCAAGCTTTTTCCATCCACTTATAGTGATTATGCTAAGCTAAGATGGCAGTATCAGACTCGTCATTGCACACACAGAGAAGAGAAGGGATTATCTAATCTAACTACATTATAAATAAGATAATTTCTCTAAAGGTCCTTTCATCATCGTCACTGTAAAGACCAATTCCAGACAGTTTGATTATTAGCTCAATAGCTGTTCCCACAGGGTTTCCATTTTGGCGTTCCAAACGGACCCTTCTCATTAGTCCTTATGGCTGTTTCCATTTTGGCGTTCCAAACGGACCTTCTCATTAGTCCTTATGGCTGTTTCCATTTTGGCGTTCCAAACGGACCTTCTCATTAGTCCTTATGGCTGTTTCCATTTTGGCGTTCCAAACGGACCTTCTCATTAGTCCTTATGGCTGTTTGATGTGATATCAACATAGCGGAAGTAGTTTCAGAATAAAACAGAAAAGTTGAAGCATTTTTTGTTGTTACTGTTGAAAGGGTTCAGATGAATACTTAGCTGCTATACTATAGGCTACTATGCTTCCTGTCCAACTGGCATTATTCAGCCAGTGGTAAGTCTGGCCAGGATGATTCTCTTCTCCTCCTCTATAATCCCCCCCCCACACACACACCCCACACACACCCTCTGTTCCTGGGCCTCTCCTCTGTGATTATTTCTTTCACTCGGTGGAAGAGAGATAGCAAAAAGCCTGTGTGTGTGTGTGTGTGTGTGTGTGTGTGTGTGTGTGTGTGTGTGTGTGTGTGTGTGTGTGTTTATTAATGCAGTGGCAGTCAGCGTGGCCGCAAGGTTAAACCAGCAATCAGCCCTCACTAAATACATGCACACACACATACTCACATACACACACACACACATACTCACATATACACACACACACACACACACATTCTCATGCACACAACCACACACAAACACACACACACATACTCACATATACACACACACACATACTCATGCACACATACACACACACATGCACACACCCTCGCACTCACACACACATTCTCACACACTCACATAAAGGTGCATTCACACAATCTCAGATACACAATAAATAATATCTTTCCTGGACACACATTGAATGAATAACATCATTCTGAGGTACTTCCATTGCAGCAGTGCTCAATACTACCACACTGAAGTGGTCTCCAATATAAACAAACACAAATACTCACATGCAAAAATATGCAAACATCTGCAAGCATGCACTCATACATGCACACACACACATACACACACACACACCTGTTTGATACACCTTCAAAGAAAGCAAATGGAGGCAAAATGCTAAGCAAAGATATGTAGAATCACATCAGACACTTTGAGACAAAAAAAACGCAAATGTTCCCTGCAGTCATTTTTCACCCAACACACGTCATAAAAAAGGAAGTGCTTTCTCATCAAATTAAACAGACACACTCACACACACATACAGATATACAGAGCACAAGAGCTGCAGTCCATGTCAGAGTCGCCATCTTCTGACCTTGTCCCACTCCATCAAAGAGTCTTCCTGCTCAGACGCTGTGCTGGAGCTCTGTTGTTTTTCGATGGGTGGCGGCTGGCGGCAGTGGCGGTGAATGTCGGGGGTCAGCTCTGATTCGTCTCGCAACGGTGGCTCCCCATCCGCTGCACTCCTGAGGCGGTCACCCTGACCCTCCATAGCTTTCCATTTGGTGCTTTTGTATAAATCCAATTGTTTTTCATTTCACACTGATGAATTATTTGCTCGAGCCGAGAGCATACACTCGGAAAGCAGAGCTGAAGCCTGATGAGCGCTCTCTCTCAAGGAGCCATTGTGATTGGGTGAGGCAGAGAGAGAGGATTAAAGAAAGAAAGAGAAAGAGATAGTTTGAGTGCCTTTCTTCTACTTCCTTCTTTGTTATGTGTGAGAGAGAGAGAGAAAGAGAGATGGAGAGAGAGCGGCATCTTTTGTGGTTAGCAACAGAGAGGAGAGGAATGTTCCGGACAGATTTAAGTGGACTGCTGCTGAATTGGCTTTGCTGTGGGGGTGGGGTGGGGTGGGGTGGGAAGAGAGAGCAAAACAATGGGGGGAAGAATCACAGCAAATGTCCCTGCAATCTGCCACTCTTTCTTCTCCTTCTCCTTCTTCCCTTTCTCTAGGTTCTTCTCGATCCCTCTCTCACTCTCTCTCTCCATGTCTGTGTGTGTGTCTCGGCCATAATGAAGTGTGTCTGAAAGGCTGCTCCTGTGTTGTGTACTCTCTTTGATAGTTGCTTATTTCTGGAGCCTCTCCGCCGCCCTGCTTGGTGTGCAGCCTTGACAAGGCCTAATTATGGTGCTGGGGAGAGGAGGGCCCAAAATTACAGCCCCCATCCTGCACCCCGCTTCCACTCTCCCACTCTCACTCTCACTCTCTCCTCTCTCTCTCTCTCCCTCTCTCTCTCTCTCCTCTCTCTCCTCTCTCTCGCTCACCATCATCCTCTTTCTCTCTCTTGCTCTATTTTACTACCAACACCTTCTCTCTCTTTCTTTCCCTATCTTCTTTTTTTATTACTCTATCTGTTTCTCTTTTTTCCTTCACCATTACACCCTTTATCATCTCTCTCTCTCTGTCTCTCTCTCTCTCTCTCTAACCATCAACCCACCTTCTCTCCATCCCCCTCTTCTCTTCCTGTCTTCTATCTCTCTGCATCAGACCCAGCACAGGCTCTTGCACAGAGTTTGTGTGGAGTGGGGTGGGTGGGGTGGGGGGTGTAGGGGTAGGGGTTTGTCTCCAGCATGCCAAGCAGTAACCCCCCCATCCTCCTCCCCAACCCCTGGCCCCTCCCACCACCCATTCGATTCTCCGCACTCGGCAGCGCTGCGTCGCCGCGGTGATGCTCCATGACAATACTCATAACGGGTTCATCAGAAATCCCACGCGGCAAAGCTGGGGTGTCAGGCTGTTCACATCTCAACGCACCAGAAACCGCTGACACTCATAACAAATGGGTCGGCAAGGAGAGGAGAGGGAGAGAGAGAACAAGGGATGAGAGAAAGAGAGAGAGAGTGGGAGAGAGGGACGAGGGGTGGGAGGGATGGAGGGAGGGCGAGGGAGAGGGAGAGGGAGGACAGAAGAGATGTAGGTATGGCTCAGGGCTCCGAGGCTGCGAGGCTTGTTGAATACACACGTCTGATTCTGCTCAGTACCCATCATGGCTTTAGAGACAGACGATAAATGTGTGTATAGATCTACCGGGGGAGAGGAGAGAAAAAAAATAATGAGAAACGACTTTGGAATGAGTTTTAAATTATAGCTCTTTGGATGCAGTGAAAAAAGGCCTGTCAATATCAGTGGGCGCACACTGTTACACACACACACACACACACGCGCGCCCGACGCGCGCACACACACACAGAAGAGTGGGGAGGGATTTTGTTTTGGTTCATCACTGATTACCGTCATAATCCTCCGTCCTCGTTCCACTTCGAGGAGCGGGCACACACACACATACACTCACACCGCCTGTGTCCATCTTTGTGCAGTACACTGTGATTGCCTTACATTTAAGCGGCGTTCTGTCAGGGCTTTGTACCGACAAATGCTTTTCCAATACCAATCACAAGCAAGCACACCTCATTTAAATCTGTGAAAGAGCTTTTGATTCCATCAGCAAAATGTGCTGGGAGACGAAGCGCAGGCCATTCAATAACACGGTGATGTGCGGGAAAAAAAGTGGTTCAGAATATTCTTGCTCAATTCACCCCGACCTCTACAAATACACACACACACACACACACACACCAACTTATTGGTGCAGTACCATTGAACACCTTTTACTTTTACCTTTTACCTTCAAGATAGTTACTGCACTACCACAAGCTTAACCTCCAAAGGCAATTTGACAGTTTTATCTATGTGTGTGTGTGTGTGTGTGTGTGTGTGAGAGAGAGAGAGAGAGAGAGAGAGGGAGGGAGAGTGTCTGTGTGTGTTTGTGTGTGATTTTTTTTCTTTTTTTTTAACCCCAAGCACAGATTGCATTGCATGAATATTCAGGACTCTGTGTGACCTTCATTCCAAGTGCTAGTAGCTGACTGTGTGTTACAGAAAAAAGAAAGGAAAAACAGCATGACAAAGAAGGGTTGCAAACACACTTCACAAACTCTAATCCATCATGAGGAGACACACTTTGCTTTTGAAAGGGGAGAGATGGAAGAAACTGTTGGGACGAGATTCACTGAGACAGGCAGCTAATATCTTCTCAGTGGCAGCTTGTTGACCTTCAGACTTATCAGTGAGCATCTTTTGTGTTGGCCGCCGAGGAATGGCAGGAGTAAGAGAGGATGGATAATGCATCCAAATTAAAATCTCCCATAAATCCAGCCTGCTGATTGCCTAAGTGCCGCTGAGAGTTGTTAAAGCTAAACGCTGAAGGACTTCCTGAATCCCATTGATGATTCCTGTTGATTGTTTGTTAAATTATACCACATGTCCTGTCTTCCAGTTCTCTCTTTCTCTCTCTCTCTCTGTCTGTGTGTGTGTGTGTGTGTGTGTGTATGCATATCCACAAGGGATCTTATATTGGATCAGAGTATGCTTAACGAGTACTTTGATGTAAATTATTGAAATGGATGACAGTGAGTAATTCTATAAGAGTTCTTCTCATCATAATATTTGTCTGTTTGTAATACACTAAAATCACATTGTTAATAAACATGTAATAAATACAGTAATCTATCATTTACAACATTGTTACAAAACTACACATTTCACATAGGCCTGGTTTTCACCATAAACATTATATAATGGTGGATTCAATACAATTTAGGTATCCTGGTCGTGCTTTGTTGGGAAATGTTATTTTATTTTTTATCAGCAGAATTATAATCAGCCTTAAGTTTCTGGTTCTTTTGTTCCTCCTTACTTCCAGTGTTTGTGGGGTTTTAGTTAAGTGGGATTCTCCTGCATTATAACAGGAGCTCACCTGCCAACCACAACTCCTTTTAGACTGAAATGCACTCTAGAATATAATTTATGATTTCCTCGATTATTGCAGTAGATACACAATACCATGATAATAATGATCTGGCCATCTGCAGGGAAACATCTTTATTATTTGAGCTGATGTCATATCCAAATCATTTCTTCTGTTTCTCTAATAAACACCTTTCTGGAGATTGCAACAGTTTTTATCTCTTTTTCTTTATTTATTCATTATTTCCACAGACTGACATGTGCTTAGACATTTATTATGTTATTGAAATAGTATTATATATTACCTTATTTATAACTCAACCCAAGCCATACCTCCACATGTGTATTCATTTAAGTGCTGCATTTATGTACTTATAGACCTATCTATATACTCACACTTGTTATGGGGCTCTTTAGAATGCTGTAGAATGCTCTACTCACGTCAGTGCGACATGCCAATGTTCTATGGTCTGATGTTCTTGATAACGGACCGTTGCTAAGCATAACAGACCGCTGTCAAGGAAGCTGAAACAGAACGTTGCCATAACTGTCATAACAGTGGAATGACCTACCGGCTAATATCAAAAGTATCTACCAGAAGTTTTAAGACAGCCTTAAAGAGACTTGCAGTAAACTGCCATAGGGTTATATTCATTACAGTCATTGCATGTATTTTATTGTATGTTGTCATACTCACCTATACATTAACGCTGACTGAACCTATGCATACATTTACATAGCCTACACATACAAGGACCACAATGGAAAAGGAGGGTGGTGGTGGTGTAGTGGTTAAGGAACCTGGCTCACTTGATAGTAGTCTAGAAATTGTGAGTTTGAATCTCGGCTGCCACCATCGTGCCCTTGAGCAAGGCACTTAACCCTAAGTTGCTCTAGGGGAGACTGGCCCTGACGTAACTTGACAAAATGTAAGTCGCTTTGGATAAAAGTGTCTGCCAAATGTAAATAAGTTCTTTCAGCTTTTTTGTGTCATCCTTTTGACATAATGTGCAAACTTACATTATCACTATTTGTTTATTTATTCTTTGTACAGCATCAGTAAAGAACATCAATCAATCAATCAATAACCAATCAGCTGATCTGTATGTTAAAGGACAACCTTTTTTTCCGCACCAGCTATTACCTATGTCAATCATTAGGTAGAGTGATGGATCAATGCATAACTCTCTTGGGTGTTATTATACGATAATGACCGCCTCGCACAATGTTATCCCTTACATACTGTGGTATGTAACTGTTACTAAACTGTGGTAAACCCATAATTGTAGCACCAGGTGAATACTAGAGTTTGAATTTTAGCTACTCCAGTCAGTGGTCAAAGCTATGTCAATATGTCATCTCACTTTGAGTTTATGTGTGCTTTTGTGTGCTCTAAAATGGTTGAATGTCTTATTTCAGCATAATTTGACAGTATGACACTTACACTTTCACAATGTCTTGTGTTTTTTTTTTTATTCAATATATATATCTATAGGTTTGGTTTATATATATGTTATTGGTTGAGGTATTGGGAGGTACATATTTGGTAATTCTCTCAACGTTGTTGACATAGCCTGGTGATTTCTGGTTATTTTTTATTTTCATTTGGTCATTTTTGGTCATGGATTTCTGGTTATGTTATTTGTTGTGTGTTAGGGTCTTAGTTTGTTGTGCATCATTTGATGTATGTCATGGTCATGTATGTGTCAGTACTGTTTGATGTCTGTTAATTGATGTGTGTTGTGGCCTTGTGTGCTTTGTGTCAGTACTGTTTGTGTTGTGTTATTGGACGTGTGTTATAGTTATATAGTGTGTTATATATATGGTGTTTGTACAGCATGTGCAAAGTTAAATAAAATAAAAAGTACAAAAAAGAAGAAGAAAGCATATATTTGCATTATGACAAAGAAAACTAACTAGTTGTCCAGCATTGTTAGCTTACAGCAGAGGGATGTGGCAGCCAGAAATCAAATGCATACAGCTTGCACATAATGTTAGCATCATTTTGCTTACAAAACTGGATCTAACGACACTATCTGCAGTACGCAAAAAATCCCCTGCTTACCTGACGTGGTCCAGCTATATCCTTAATCCACATTTCATGTTCAGTCCATAATTACTGGTACTTCAGTCATGTAAGTATAGGCTACAGATCAGCGGATTATAGCTACATTATCTAAGAGATTTGTTAGCCAGAGTGCCTGGATGGACTAAAAGTTTGACATAAAGTCTCCGCAGTTCATAACGAGTTCAGAGACCAAATGTCCAACAAGCAAAAGGATAACGTCACAGTGGTAGTTAACTTCACAGCCATTTTTCTCTTTACAAACTTTTCACTTTCCAAACCCTGACACTTTGTTTGTTAGTTTGCTAATAGGTAATCGTATCATTTGAAAGCTCGCTCTCAGCTCTTTTATGAAAATGCAATAACTTAATTATGTGACTACTTTTGCCGTGGAGGGTCACATTTGTTCTTTTGCCGTGGAGGGTCACATTTGTTCTTTTGCCGTGGAGGGTCACATTTGTTCTTTTGCCATGGAGAGTCACATTTGTTTTTCAACTGTCACATGTTCTTCAGCAGCTTCATGAATTGAGTGGATGTCATTTTTTATTTTTGACTGTCATACATTTAAAAAGCAGACAGAAAACAAGAGGCGAAGCCAAAAGTCAAGTTAAACAGACGAGCACACTTTGCATTGTAGTGTGCTTTTATGACCTCACTCACCAGTGCCAGGGGAGTCACAAAGCCCCCAGCTCACCCTCTGTCCTCCTCATCATCATTGCCATCTCGAGGACCTCTGACCTTCGCAAAGAGCGCATCTCGAGGACCTCTGACCTTTGCAAAGAGCGCACGTCGAGGACCTGAAGCAAGGGAGCGTGGGAAATGAGGCGGCGGCGTGCGCAGCGGCCCGGAAAAGAGGGGACATAAAACGAGTGTCACCGGACTGTCTGTGTGTGCTTGGGGAGCAGCGCTAATGGTACTTCTCCTGCATTATGATAATTGCCTACATAAAATTGCCACCTAATTTTTTTCTCCCTGTTTCTAATTATTGTGCTCTCCAGTGCTAGCAGGCAGGGGGAGCCGAGCATTGGCAGGCAATTAAACTCCTGCAATTACGGGTCTATTGTGGAGCGCGGCTTTGCAGGGGATTTGCAGGGCGCAGAGTGATTGCTCTCCGACGCAATTAAAAAATGTGACAAATCTGCTCCGGCCCGGTAAAACGTGTCACCCACTCCATGTGTCTTTTTTACTCACTTTCACTTGTTTCTGTCTTGCTCCTGAAACTTTTCTATCCCTTTCTCTGGCTCTCTGTCTATTCCTCTCCCTCTATCCTCTGTCTCTCTCTCTTTTTTGTCCTCCCTCTCTCTGACAGTCTCTCAGTTCTTTTTGGTGGGTGGTCTGTCTACTCTTGGCTGAGTACACCCAATAAGGGAGCTCTCGCTCAGGCATGTCAAATTCCATATCACAGTATTTCAGGACGCGGGCG
>PYXC01000860.1:435000-510000 GCA_015244755.2 Tenualosa ilisha
TTGATTAGCAACACCATAAACCCCAAACAGAAAAAGTGATATTTTTCATAATATGGGATCTTTGAAGCATTTGATTCTTGGTTCCACTCGATTCCCAGTTCTCGATTCCCACCCATACACTCAGCACCCAGACTCTGGCTTATCCCATTCCCTCAGAGGAGCCCAGTGTTGACCTGCATTCACCAGCAAGTGGCTCGTGATGAAGAGTTGATCTGAGGTCTCTTCTCATGTTTGAACATCCAGATATGCTCATTTCACAGTCACCATTTTACACTGCTTAATAGACATACGAGAGAGAGAGAGAGAGAGAGAGAGAGAGAGAGAGAGAGAGAGAGGGAGAGAGAGAGAGAGAGAGAGAGAGAGAGAGAGAGAGCATTAGTGGTGTATTAAAAAGGCCAGCAGAGAGACAGGTAAAGGTCTGCTCTTCAAAAATGAATGAAATTCAGAGAAGGCTTTGAGAGAATTCCGACGGCCCTCTCTTCTAGAGTGTTCTCTGTGCAGTGGAGCTGTTAGCGAGCCCATTCCCCTCGGCCGTGCGTCTCTTCATTGGGAGGTTAAATATGGACTCGGAGCAGATTAGACTGCAGAGCACACTCACACACGCACAGCCTGCACTTCACTGTTTTAATCAGCCTCCTTTTCAATCCCACCTTAATGTGGACTCAATTTTCCTATACCGTCTCCATAACCCAGATCTCTCTCTCTCTCCACACACACACACACACACACACACACACACACACACACGGTGTCTCTCTATTTCTCTAGCCGTATCCCTCATCTTGTTGTGTTTTTTTCCTGCTTTATTATGCAGTAACATCTCTGGCTTCCCCCGGGCAGCTGTGCATCTCCTTATGACTGATGAGCGTAACACACACACACACACGCACACACACACACACACGCACACACCGCACACACGCACACACACACACACATCTCCTTATGACTGATGAGGGTAATTTCTTCCAAACAGCCAAATGATCACTGCTGTTTGCACGCCCCCTCCCTCCCTCCCACCCCCTCTACTCCACTCCACAGGCACGGGAGGGGAGCAAACAGAGACATTTGTTGATCTGTCTCCCATAGCGACAGGGGACGAACAGGAAGGATGAGGAGATGGGGATGGGGATGGGTGTGTGTTTGGTTAGTGTAAAGAAAATCATGCACTGACCCAATGTGGTCAACAGACTATCACACAGACATACAGTGCAGAACATGCACTCATTTACATGTAATGAGGATCAAATATGAAAGGAAGAAAGAAAGAAAGAAAAAAAAGAAAGAAAGAAAGAAAGAAAGAAAGAAAGACTTTTAAATGCCTTATTTAAAAAATAATTGAAAGAAGCAAGAGGCTCCTCCAAGCCCATAAGTATTTGTGATGGTTATCATAAAGCATAAAGCTGAACCAGGACCAACACTGTTTTTGTTGAACTTTTCAGCTTGTTTTCTTTTTCAACTTGGTTGTTGTTGCTTTCATGAGCATCCAAAACAAAAGCAAATATGAAAACACAGGACAGAAGAGGAATGAAAGAATTTGTGTGTGTGGATTTGTGTGTGTGTGTGGATTTGTAAGTGAGAATGTGAAAAGTTCCCAGTTTGTAGTTCTCATTTCTCCTCACTTTTCACTACCCTTTTCTCTACCCTGTCTTCCCCTAACCTCTCTCCAGCCCTCTTTCTATTCTTTCTTCTCTCTGTCTTCCTCCCTCTCTCTCTCTTCACTTCTTCTCCTTTCAGCCTCAGTGCGCTGCCGTCCCCTATTTAACTACCTGCCAATCACCTCCAAAACAAACCCACCTGTCGTCCAGGCAGCAGTGGGGGAGAGGGGCAATGATGAAGAAGGTGTGTGTGTGTGTGTGTGTGTGTGTGTGAGCATGGATGAGGGAGTGTATCTGAAGAAAAAAAAGAGGAAGAGTGTGTGTATGTTTGTGTGTGTGTGTGTGTGTGTGTGGTTACGCAGGGCAGAGTGTGTTAATAAATAGGAGAAATAGAGAAGATGAATGTGTGTGTGTGTGTGTGTGTGTGTGTGTGTGTGTGTGTGTGTGTGTGTGTGAAGATAAAAGACTGTGTTAATAAATGAGAGAAATAGAGAGGCAGAATGTGTGTGTGTGTGTGTGTGTGTGTGTGTGTGTGTGTGTGTGTGGTTACGCAGGGCAGCTGTCAGTGTGTATGAGGTTGATAAGTAGAGCCTCCATTCCCAGGTAGCTGAGGGGTGATTAACCTGCGCGACACACCTGGGCCACAAGGGGTCACACACCTTCAGCAGGTATCTATCAGTCTCCTGACAAAGCACCCTCTGCCTGTCACCACAGCCCAAATCAGACCCACTCTTCCCAGTCCCGTGCCCACATCAGTCCCACTGCTCCCGGTCAGTGTGGCTTCCCAGCACCTCTGGGTGTGGTTGTGGAGACCATGAGCACCTCCACACCATCTCCTGTCTGAAAGCCTGCAGAAAACACAGGGCAGTATGATTCCTGGCGCAATCAAGGCACGCTGGCATTGGCATTACGACGGCATTATGTAAATTGTAATGGTCAAAAACATGTAATGGGATAAAGAGTGAGTGTGGAGCAATTTAATGCCCCTGACTTTGAGCAGCTCTTTGAAGGATGTTTTCAATTACGAGCGCCGGCTGCTAATTTAATTCATTGTTTCACAGCTGAAAATGCATTTTTAAGGCTTCACTGACTCTCACCACCACCACCACCGCCACCGCCTGCTGCTGCTCCTGCCAACATCGCACGTGTGTGTGTGTGTGTGTGTGTGAGACAGGAACGCAGGGGGAGCTTAATCAGTCATGTTCACTGAACACCCGCTCGCCGGAATGTCCTCTAAAGAGATTGACAAAGTTGCCCTGCGACCATCGCCCTTGCACTTAAAGGGACGACGCAGCTCGCCGTTGCCGTGGAGATGATCGCTGCCTGGCGAGGGACAAGGAGCAGGAAGAGGAGGAGGGAGTGTGTGTGTGTGTGTGTGTTTTTTTTCTGCGATCCACGCGCACGCCACTCACAAGAGGCGGCGCCTTTAAGGGGGCTGCGATCACTCTACCCCCCTCACTCCTCCACACACACACACACACACACACACACACACACACACGCAGAGCCAAGCCACCTCTTTCTCTCTCTCTCTCTCCTCCCCACTCTGACACTCCCCCAATGAGCAGTAGCGAGCAGGAGCTGCTCCCCTCACGCCTCTGCTGGGAGGGAACAGAGCAGAGTTCTCAACCCCGCCGAGGAACGAGGAACGGCAGCACCACAGGGACCCACTCCAAGGATGCGCTGGGCTGCAGACGGCTGAACTCAACTCTGAGCCAAGGTACAGAGAGAGAGAATACAGAGAGTGAGAGAGAGAAGAGAGAGAAAGACAAGGGGAGTGGGATAGAGGGCAAGAAAGAGTGTTTAAAAAGAGGAATTGAAGATTGAGAAAAGTGTGTGTGTGTGTGTGTGTGAGAGAGGGGAGGAAGGGGACACACGATGAAGATCAGGAGGATGAAGAGGAGAGGCTGATCGTCCCAAAAGGAGTCACGGCTGGACAGCACGCACAACTTCCTCTAGCGACTTGGTTTTCGGGAGCCTCACAGAAAGTTCTGTGAGGATCAAGACTGAAGCCTGAGAGAACCGGATCGGAACGTTCCTTTCATGGATTTCTGATGATCCCATAAAGTTGTTTTCCCAAGGAAGAGTTCCCAACGTTGCATTCCTCTGAGGTGCAGCCTTTGCTTTGCTTTCTTAACTGTTTGACTGCTCTCTCTCTCTTCTTTACTCTCTTCTTCTCTCTCTTTCTCTCTCTCTCTCTCCGTTCAACTCGCTGGCTTTAGAAGACTTAATTCACCATTTGCGTTTATCTTATTTCCTCAGTGTTCTGTGAAAAGCAGCATTAAGAAAGCCTCATTCCCAGGCTCCTGTGTCTGTTTGATAATGCTTCCAGGCTTCTGGCTCCAGACTTTACAGCTCCACGCTGACATAGAAACCTTTCTCTCTCTCTCTCTCTCTCTCTCTCTCTCTCTCTCTCTCTAGGGACTTACAGAAAGACGCAATTCCGGTTGAATTTGCCGAAAAGATTGACTGGGCGTCTTGAATCCAGACATCAAACCCAGGACGGATAGTAGTGAAAAAAAGGGGAGCAGGTTGGACTCTCGGGAATGGGAGAATGATCGCTGGATTCAGCGCCATAAATGGACACATCAGCGGCCAGTGCCGGGTGGCAGGCTCGGGATCAAGCGGGCTGCTGGCCGCACCGCAGGTTGCAGCTCAGGCCCCCCGGGAGCCGGGCGTGACTCCTGACCTCTGTTTGCACCTGCAGGGTCAGCACTTTAATGGCCATCCTCAGTGTGTGTGTGCAACGGCTGGTGGACTCACACACTATGTCAAACCCACACCACCACCACCGCCGCCGCCCCCACCACCACAAGCACTGTCTGCACCGACTCTGACTGTCCCCCTGCCGCAGCCTACGCCCATGCCCGCTGCCGCACCCAAACCGGGACAGGGGGGCTTCAAGAAGGTGTGCCGCACGGAGGAGGCGTCTCCATGTCCGTTCCCGGGGCTGCCCCCCGGCGTGCTCCACATGCGCGTGAAGGAGGGTAGCAAGATCCGGAACCTCATGGGCTTTGCAATGGCCCGCATGCAGGGTCCGACTGGCGGAACCGGGAGCTCTGCGTCCACCGGATCAGCTGGGTCCGCCGCGTCCGTCTCGGTGGGCCTGAGACAGGTGGTGTTCTCCGGGTCGGGCCGTGCCGTCACCAAGACTATCACGTGTGCGGAGATCATGAAGCGCAAACTGGGGGGGCTGCACCAGCTCACTAAGCTGAGCTACAGGAGTGTGTGTGAGGTGTGGGAGAGCCAGGAGCCCAGCGGCGCCGATGGCGGCAGCGGTGGCGCCTCCTCTGAGATGACCGTGCACCGGACCGTGCCGTCCATCAGCATTCTGCTCTCCAAGGACCCGCTGGACCCCCGCGAGCCGGGCTACCAGCCCCCCGAGACGGTGAGCGCGCTGTGGGGGGAGCGGGAGGACCAGGACAGGGGACCCCTCCAGCCCACCACCAAGAGAGCCACTCTGGAGCCCCTGCTGCAGGCGGGCCAGTCCAGCACCAAGAGGCTGTGTGTGGGGGCAGATGGATAGAACTGGAGAGGAAGGAGAGGAGGAGGAGGAGAGCTGAATGGGGTCTTATTTCCCCTTAATACACAAACACACTTATATGTACACGGATATACTTTCCATACATGTACATACATACACATAAACATAAATACACACACCATACATACACACTAACAAGCACAAAAGTACAAAACATACACAAACATGGATGCGCGTGCACACACACACACACACACACACACACACACACATACACACACACTGCTGCTGAGACAATCACTGAGCCAAAATACTGTTCTCTGATGATAACACAGCACCTGAGGCTATGCCCGGAGAGGTCACAACTGCTGGGGAGCAAAAACCTGCCTGAGAGAAAGCCTGTCTAAGAGCCTGAAGTGTGTGTGTGTGTGTGTGTGTGTGTGTGTGCGTGCGTGTTTGTGTGTGTGTGAGAGAGAGGCCAATCCCACATGTCAGACTGGAGGGTCACCTGGAAATGGCTTTGTGCTTTCAGAGAGTCCTTAATGACGGGCTGTATCAGTGAAATGGGGGTCTTGTCGCAAAACACTGTTTAATGGATTTTCAAACCTGCAGGGCTGCACAAGACCTGTAATTTTCTGACGTTTCATGTGCATGAATAGTCACACATCAATCGCCTGTATTTCACCTGAACTGCTGAAAAAGGCATGCATGAGGTCAGATTTATTCACCATTAAAAATCTTTGCTGATAAATCCTATCTCTTAAATTCATTCACCATTAAAAATCTTTGCTGATAAATCCTATCTCTTAAATTCATTCACCATTAAAAATCTTCGCTGATAAATCCTATTTCTTAAATTCAGCACCATTATTTTTATTTCCATTACTTTGATTGGAGTCTTCACTTTCACTTCCTGTGCCATTACATTTCACAGACCACACAATAGATTCTGTGCAGCACTAGGATTTTTCTGTGTGCATCAAATGACCTTTGCTCAAACCTCAATAAACCATCCGAATTCAAAACTCAACTCAACCCAGTAAAGTACAGTATGTGAGAAAACCTCCCTTTGTCTGGGATGGCCGAAGTTCACCCGTGGGTGTTTCACACCCACATGGTCTAACGCTCACAGCCAGTGGCAGTCAAGCAGGAAATCGCTGGGTACTAATCTCCAATGGGGAGATTTTTGGGCTGTGTGTGTGTGTCTGCGTGTGTGTGTGGTGAAGAGATTTGTGCAAGAGACAGCTGATTTAATGGCATCCAGTGTGATAAGCCTGAGCTCAGAGTTCTCCCAGGCCTGCATGGCTGACAGTGGTTCCTCAGGCTGCCTGCAGATCTTCATTAAGATTGCCACACAACACACTGCTGTGCATTTTAACCCATGAGAGACAGGGCAAGAAAAGATACTGTGTGTGTGTGTGTGTGTGTATGAATGTGTGTGTGTGAGTGTGTGTGTGTACACATGCGAGGAAAACTTTGTTGTGTATTTTAACCTATGAGAGACAGGGCAAGAAAGATACTGTGTGTGTGTGTGAGTTGTTTGTGTGAGTGTGTGTGTGTGTGAGTTGTATGTGTGTGAGTGTGTGTGTGTACACATGCGAGGAACACTTTGTTGTGTATTTTAACCCATGAGAGACAGGGCAAGAGAAGATACTGTGTGTGTGTGTGTGAGTGTGTGTGTGAGAGTGTGTGTGTGAGTGTGTGTGTGCACATGCTAAGAACACTTTGTTGTGTATTTTAACCCATGAGAGATAGGCAAGAAAAGATACTGTGTGTGTGTGTGTGTGTGTGTGTGTGTGTGCATGCATGCGAAGAAAACACTGCTGTGTATTTTAACCCATGAGAGATAGGGCAAGAGAAGACATACTGAGTGTTGTGTGTGTGTGTGTGCGCGTGCGCGTGTGGATGCGCAGAACACACTGGTGTGTGTTTCTTTTCATGAAAGACAGGGCAAGACAATGTGTGTGTATGTGTGTGTGTGTGTGTGTGTGTGTGTTTGAGCATGTGAGTAAATGAGTGAGACAGACAGAGAAAGAAGGAGAGTGAGACACAGGAAGAGAGACAGGTGGTGTGTTTGTGTGGAGAGGGGGTGGGGCCAAATATATCCACCGGTTAGAGAGAAAGCCAAATGGAGAGAGACAGAGAGAAGAATGAGCTTTGACTGGAGCTTTAAGTAAAGCGCAGTGGGCCTCACCTGTCTAATTGACCTGTCCCAGGTGGCTTTAAATCTCATTGGGCAGGGATCCACAGTCTCTGGGCACACACCAGCGCCAGGCTGAGAGCACTCGAGCAGCTCACTCTCAAGCTGAGGGGTGATTAGCTCACTCCTCAGTCTGCATAAGGCTCTGGGTCTGAGGCTATGTTCATTAGTGTGTATGCGCAGAACTCACATAGGGGTCTGAATGTTAGTCTGCGTGTTCATGATCCATAGTATAACACACACACACACACACACACACATCCTAACTACCCACACACTAAAACAGAGCACAGATTTACAAATAGCTCTGTGTATGACTTCGGGACGGTGCATAGTCAGAGAAGCAAAGGTATGCAAGAATGCCATGCTGTATACTTGCATTGGAAAGTGTGTTCTCCGAGGTTTCATTACGTGACAAACAACATGAGTCATAACATGGGAACCAATGGGACTGTAGCAAAAATGATGCATGTTCAGACTGCACTGAAAACATGTGAGCCTGCGTCCACAATGACGTCTGCCTTAGCTTGCTTTGTCTCTGAATCAGCCCTTCATATGCAATAGACTCTCTGTGTTCAAATGTCTGTACTATATTTCTGTATTGTGTAATAGATGGATGGACCTTTCAGCAATGTTCTGTGCTCAAGTCAAGATAACCCAGAAAAGGACAATCTCTACTCCAATGGTGCTGAGTCATTAGAAAAGATTAGAAGCCATGGCAACGGCCCAGTGAGAGACAGGTTTGGAGAATCACAGGGAGAGACTAAAAGGTTCATTTCATTGTCACTACATCACGATCACTTTTACGCTCCAGTCCTCTAGAAAACATCACTAAGCAGGTTAGAGCTTCAATTACATTACACACAATTGCACGCTACAAATATGATGTGCTATATAGTATGGCAACATGTTCGAAAGGCATGACCTGAAAGACAACTAAATAAAGTACACAGTATAACTCACTGTGAATGGAGGGTTTTTGTTGATACTGTGAGCAGGGCCCCTCCAGGTATATAGCTGTGACAGCAGAAACATTGGCATAGAACAGCGTATAATTAAGGGACACTGACATTCCCAAGAACCGACCAATCACAGTCTCTACCTTGCAAATCGAGAGCACGTATTAGTCTCTCTCTCCACCGTACCGAGCTGAAGCAGTAGAAGGGGACTTAATGGAAGCCCAACTCCACACGTGTGTTAGCGTGTTAGCGTGTTAGCGTGCCTGATCTGGATGCTTCGCCTTTGCATCACTTCATTTTACCAAAGGTGTTTTCAACGGATCATAATGAAAATCTCTGCAGGCTGCAAATTTCTTTAATGTAATCAATTCATCAAAATGTCACAGGCGTTTTCTTAATAGGTTTGTCTGCCGTGCTGTTTGCTCTGAGTCCTTTTCCACAAGAGTTTCGGCCCAATATTTAGGCGAGATTACATCTGTCTGACTGGCTAGAGTGCAAAAAAAAAAGCTTTTTGCCTTTTGAAGGGACATTTGGGCATTCTGCTGTGCACTTGTGACTACGTCTGCAACAGACACAACATTAACCTTCTCTTCGAACCCATTAAATGAATCAGAGCAGAGCAGAGAACACAAGGTTGAAACCGTACGTGTGCGTGTGTGTGTGTGTGTGTGTGTGTGTGTGAGCCAAGGAGATAAAGAAAGAGAAAGAGGAAGATTAACAGAGAAAGAGCTTGGGAGATGGGAGGGGAGGGAGAAGAAAAGAGAGAGGTGGAGAGTCATAGAGGAAGAAAGAAAGGTGGAAAGAAAGAAAGAAAAAAGAAAGAAAGAAAGAAAGAAAAAAGAAAGAAAGAAAGAAAGGCAGAGTGAAGCCACTGCAGTAATCCACGCATGGAAGAAGCCCACAGTGTCCTCGAGACCACGTGAAGGTTATCACTCTGGGCTGCTCTTATCGCCGCGGTAACAGCTTCAGCTGCGAGGCCCGCACCGACCAATGATCAGGTCACCCTCAACGTTTTCGCCCGGCAAGATCTCCTATCGACCCAGCCTGCCCGCCCCCATTGTGAAAATTAGGCATTCAGGCTCCGGCCCCAGGTGAGCGAGCAAGCGCGTGTGTGTGTGTGTGTGTGTGTGTGTGTGTGTGGAGACTAATGAAGGATGACTCAATGCGCTGCCTGAGTGAACAGAGAGATAAAGCACTGTGACAAAAGCATTAGGCTGTGCTGCACCGCGACCAGGGCGACACGCGTGAGCCGGTCAGCGTGGAAGCGGCATGAACAAGCCAGCTGCCGGGCGGCTGGGAGCCGCAGGAGCCCAGGGATTCTGGGAAGGGAGATGCCGACACCATGTCTTCAGTGAGGTCATTAACGTCTCAATAGATTGCACACTTCGTCAGGGACACCAAATGAATCTGCCTCCCAAGGTTCTTGTTGAATGTATCTAAGCCTGTGTCTGCGTATGTGTGTGTGTGTGTGTGTGTTGTGTGTGTGTGTGTGTGTGTGTGTGTGTGTGTGTGCGTATGTGTGTGTTGTGTGTGTGTGTGTGCGTGTGTGTGTGTGTGTGTGTGTGAGAGAGAGAGAGACAGGGACTGTGATGGTAAAAGAGAAAAATAATGTGCGAATGAGAAAGGCAAAAATAAATATAAAACTTTGAAGGAGGGAGTATCTAAATGCATGCAGCTCTGTCAGGACATATCTGACAAGGCGTTTTTTAAAGTGAGTGTGCGCGTGTGTGTGTGTGTGTGAGTGAGTGAGCGATAGAGTAAAAGAGAGAGAAAGAGAGAAAGAGGGACTGACAAGATGTTTTTAAACTGTGTTACAACTGAATATTTGATTTAGAAGCACAAGCGTGTGACACTGTCTTGCAGTGTGTGGAGTTTAAAAATTCCTCTAATCACCATTACTCAGAGTAGGAAAAAAACCTTTAATAATCACGGAGAACGCTGAGTGACTGTTTGATTTCCCAAGGAAAAGTCAGGCTTTCCCTGCCTCAGAAAAGAACAGAAATGGGTTGTGAATGGGTGATAAAATAGAGCACACCAGTTCTTCGCCTCTGCTGCGGAGCGGCAGACGAGGAGAGGGTCTCGGGATGGCGTGGGAGTTTGCTATCTGCCTCCCTCCAGATGCCGCCGTCCGCTCTTATCTGGAAGAATGGGCGCTGCCTCCATTTTTCAACTCCTCTTATCTGGAGATCCTTTAAATTGAATATTTACTGGGCTGTTTTTTTTCTCCAGGCCTGCTTGAACCCACTGAAGACATGGTACTCATTCCCATCCATCTCTCTCTCTCTCTCGCTCTCTTTCTTTCTCTTTTCCTCTAGCTCTCCTTCTCTCTCAGGAGTGGATGTAGACGTGTTAGACAGTAAACAGCACCTTGGCCAGTCTGTTAAATGCTCACTCTGTGCCTTTGCATTTGATGTTGAACAACAACACACTGAACCTACAGCTGATCACATGATCAACTTCACCAGCCTTCTCAGCATTAAATGGAACAGCGGACCAATAAAAACATCATCAGCATAGCAGAAGGAACAGCGGACCAATAAAAACATCATCAGCATAGCAGAAGAACAAAATTAATAGGGAACCAACATTTCTGACATAGAAATAACTGAGTCAATATGTGGATCCCTAAGTAAAACTTAAATTATCATTATTATTATTATTATTGATGTTGTTGTTGTTATTTCCTAGGGTTAGAGGTTGTGTTTTAACTCTGTTGGTTGGCTGATTTGTTTGCAAACAGAATTATGCAGTTCTATTTCTACTTCTAGAAATGTTTATCGTATCCAAGGACAAACCCGTTAAAGTTAGCAACAGCTACAATTCATGAAGCTCTTATGCTTCCACTAAACGGAACCAAGAACCAACAAGTCCAACCAACACCACAATTATATGGTTTTGTAATTAGTCCATTGTGTACCATACTGCAAACCAAACAAGCACGGGTGAAAACAGGACCTCCTAGGCAGTGGATCTCTGCCAGACTGGATGCTTGGCAGAGCTAACACTGTGTGTGGTAGTTCATTCCTATGGAAAGGGAGTGCCTAATGCTGTAAAACAAAGTTAAAGGATATGAAAGCCTGAAGTTATATATGTGGGCAAAAGCAATTTGGTCTTAGTGTAAATGCATTTTCGTTGTCCAGCAGCCCCGCTGTTAGCTTTAGCTTAGCATAGGCGGAATGCAGAGTAACCAGATGGCAAGAATTCCCCCAAAAATCCCAAACCTAATTATTTCTTGATACCTGTGTATACTCATTGAGTATAAATTGTAATGTAAATTAAAGTGGAACTGTGGAAGTGATTTTTTTTTTCTTTTTTTTTTACTACAGAGCTCCCCCTTACAGTCACTGATTCCTCTGTCACTTACACCAAAGTCCTAAAGTCTCACTAATACACATGGATTCATTTGCAAAAGAACATGTTGACTGACTTCGATGATTAAATGGCTCATTATGTGGTGAATGAAGGCTCTTTCAGCTGTCTCTAGTGAAGTGGTTATTGCGCTTGCAGGATCTTAAATGGTAAGGTGGTGTTAAATGAAACTGTAACTGAATGAAACCAAAATTGTGTTCATTAACTTGTCAATCAGCATAATGCTACAAAAATGAATCATCACTGGTTTCTACTCTTTGGTTTGCAAACAAATCCACATGAATTGATGAGAATTGTTTTTTATTGGCTACTAGGGTAAGAGCTGGAGGTAAAATACTGCAGTCTCAAAGAGCTGTATCCAATCCAAGCTGATATTGAGTTAGTTACTCTAACGCTTTTATCCAAATCAACTTACATTTTGTCAAAAAAAAAATCAATTACATTACGGAGCAACACCCCCCCCCCCCCCCGAGCAACTTAGGTTTAAGAGCCTTGCTAAAGGGTCCGCTAGTGGCAGCCAGGATTCAAACCCACAATTTCCAGGCTACTAGCATGCTAGTCCGGGTTCTTAACCACTATATCACCACCACCCTACCAGCTGTACCTCCCACCCTAACATATCCAGCACATGCAATAAGCGCCGTCCAGATGAGAAGGAATTCAGAGACAGACTGTTACTTTCAAAAATGCAAATTCAATCAAGGCAGATAAATAAAGGAGTTTTCTTTGGCTCAACCCAAACTACTGAACTCCGAGTACTCTCACATCTAACAAGCAATCTGGATTCTAAATTTGCCATTTTATACTTCAATTTGCCATTCTGTACTTCTGCAGTGGGAAGAATATGTTTTTCAGTATGCAATGTCGAGTCCGTTGAGACATTCCATACCACATTTCAGGTAGTGTATATTTTGGAAAGAAAACGACACTAAAAACAGATACTAACTTGTTCCTCTAGCTGTTCCTCTGAGTCTCTAACTTTCTCTCTCTCTTTCTCTTTCTTCCTATACTATGGCAGTATGGCAGGCCAAAAGGCTCTTTCCAACCCTGTTCTGTTCAGGCACTCTCCAGTGGGCTTGTCAGAGAGTATGGCACAGTGATTGATTATGTGATTGTCTGAAAAGAATAGTTGGTTCAGTCGAGCAGAGCCGTGATATTAGTGAATCGCCAGACGAGGACAAAGCTCAGCAGGGAGGAAAAGGATGGTTTAAAAATGATATGACATCAGACACACCCCTCCTGTGTTTCCCCTCCTGTGCGTTCTCAAAGAAAGGACTGACGAAATAAGAAACAGACAGACGCGACAAAAGACAAAGGACAAAAGGCAAGACAGTAAAAATAGGGTTAGTTTTATGAAACACAGTCCCATCACTGGCTATATTGTCAGGGCA
The DNA here is from genome assembly GCA_015244755.2 of Tenualosa ilisha. NCBI lineage: Eukaryota > Metazoa > Chordata > Actinopteri > Clupeiformes > Clupeidae > Tenualosa > Tenualosa ilisha. The sequence continues at coordinate 448,002 of PYXC01000860.1, forward strand.
CAGTCTGAAGCACACAAACAGTGCAAATGCAATTTGCATTATCATCTTAACAACACGTTAGAGCTTAAAGCTTAGCCAGCCATGTTATTTCCCACTGTAATCAAACCAGAGGGGTGTGTGTGTGTGTGTGTGTGTGTGTGTGTGTGTGTGTGTGTGTAATGATTTTGAGCAGCTGTGGATGTAATGGAGGCCCCGCAGTCAGGGCTGTGGAAACAGATAATGGTGACCGTACAGAAATCTAAAACAAAAAAAATGACTCACATTCCTGTAAGAGAGGAAAATGGCCGAACAGCGGATATCAAACGTCCACCAGTCGCATTGATCTAAAAGGGCTGCCAGCTTCAGATGCAGCCAAAACAGAGTCTAGGTAGAGCTGCTACGCTCTGACTTCTGTGCGTTTGGTGTTCTGTCAAAGCCAAAACAATGTGTAGTTTTCGGGAGTTGTTTGCATCAGAGATGGTTTAGAGCACTGTCTCTGGTTGCATGATGTGAGAATATTACTGCACAGCTCATATAGAGTTGTAAAGTGTGCTTTGTTGTCTTTTCAGACACAAGCAATTTGTTCATTTGGTGTATGAAGTGGGCCCCGAGAAAGCAGAGCTGAAGGAAATACGCTTGATTCAATTAAGATGAGATAAGCTGGGCAAAGTTATGTAAATGGAGCAAATCCCCAGACTCGGGCCTGTCGCTGACAATCTAATAAAGGCAAGGAAGAGATTAAACAGATTCCAAGATGTGTGCCTGCAAACAACTTGTTGGAATTTTGTCTGGACAGATGAAGGGAGACAAATGTCTGTCTGATCTACATGGTTTCTTCCTTATGACGAACTGCACTCTGTCTCCAGCTCCATTTGCACAGAGACATCATGCTGCTTTGCTTTTCATCTTGCCTACTTCTTGGTATTGAGGGTGGATTCAGGGAATCAATGATAAAGTCGTTTTGTTGAAGACAGATTCACAGCAGGAGGGGACTTGGTAAACAATATCAGGAGAACTCAATTTACCTTTAGAACGTGTAGATTGTCAAAAATAACAAACTCATGGGATACATATAAAAGACAAGCATGTTACTCACCAATCATTATGTCTTTTAAAGGCATCTTGTGCCTATTGATCTCAGCTATTCTGCAGCATGGTGAACAATGTCACTCTACCTACAACACAATATGTGTGTAGTAGTCTGCTAATACCAAGATTAATTCCATTAATTCCATAATTTAAATCCATGCATGTTTCATTCATGCACCCTTTCATTAATGTGTTTTAAAGGTCTCTGGTGCTTTTTTGTACTGGACTAACAAAGCCCCTCTCCGCATTTGACATTTCAACCAGAACACACACCCACCCCATGTAGGCAGGCAGCACTGCTAAAGGGGCTGAGGAAATGCTGGTGATGGCACACCAACCTTAGGTGTCCACAGCATGGACACTGCTCAAGAGACGAGTGCAGGGGAGCGGAGACAGGGGACATGGCAGCTAGTCTACAGGAATGAGTAAACACAAGACAAAACCAACAGACTTTTTTCCATAATTAAAAAAAAAAGACATGCAAGTGAAGTTATGTTTAGTGGTGTCTGCTTGGCAAATGAAGCTACCAGTTTATCTGGAACAGGCCTGACATCTCTTTAAAGATTTGTATGGCATTTGCATATAGGTCACAATGAAAAGAAACATACTGGGGAAAATTTTGACACTTATTAGGTACCTCACTTCTAGCACGGGACTGGTAGGCTGCCTTCCCAAGAAAATCTGTGTTACAATTGTGTGCGCTTTTGTCTGCTGTTTGATTTCATAAATCTAGTGTAGGATTTTTACAATGACACGAGTTTTTTGTTCTGGTTTTTGCTGCCACCTACTGTTAAAATCATGCGTTTCTTGTGTGGCAAAAACAATTCACCTGAAAAAAACATCATTCGACCTTTATGAATAAACCTCACTTGTGAGCGCATTTCTTTATGTGATTGAGCAAAAAAAATACAAGTGTTTTTTTCCTCCCACAACAATTCAACATAGCCTAGGCTATAGTGTGACTAAATTACTTTAAGGGGCAAACGTAGATTTGTACCTGCGTTCTTCTTTTGTATATATTTCTGTCAATACTTACTGGCATACTACTTATCACTATAATCAGTCGCGAAAAAAATAAAACAAAACTAGGAAAAGTCTTTAGCAGAGGATGGTTTCGATCCATCGACCTCTGGGTTATGGGCCCAGCACGCTTCCGCTGCGCCACTCTGCTGCGCCGCAAGGTGGCGAAAGCAATCCTTGTTAAAGTTGTACAACTGGACAAAAGTTCTTTACTAGCGTTCACGGAGAGAGACGGGAACAGACCGCCGAGCTTAACAATATCCTTTCAGTGGCGCTGATATCAAATTTAAAGCAATACCACATACGTTTTTAACATTCAAATAATGTTTCGAAAATTGTTTTGATTTAACTTTATTTTCACTAGCATGGAACACCACAATGGATCTATTTAGCCTGACGACAAACTTACAACCGGTGCTACTTAACCACATCAAGTTCGGTTGGTTCAAAAGTAATTGAATTTTGTCTCAAGACAGAACACGTTCGACAGAGGTCTGTATGGGCCGGAGTGTTGGCGATCCAGCTGTGCAGTCAGGCGGGTCACGGCTGCGGCCGTTGGTTACTGTCTATAGCTGCCACTGAGTCCATTATAAAAGCTAACCAATACAAATGGTGCACTGGCAAACCTAAGTTGACATGGTGCCATGTTTGCTCAATTTCTTCTCGTAAAACTTAGCGTAATGAAGAGCAGAGACCTTGAGCAACAGCTTTGAATCAGGCCATGCTGATGGGTCTGCCTCCATCTCTCAGTTTTGCAGTAAAACCCCTTGATCCCCGTTCCCCTGGGTTTCCATCCTTTCACGGTATTATACCCCTTGCGTGGCTGCTACTCGTTTTGTCTTTACACTCCCTCATGTGTACCTGGATCAGTTTTCTGTCAGCGTGCTTAGGGTTATATCACTGGTTACCCGGAGGCTTTGTGGTTTAGGACTATGATTTAAATCGAATTCTGAAACCTTTTAAGAGTTTGAAATTCTGGTCATCATCAACACAGTCGTGTCGTGATCAACACAATCAACCCCAATCTGTGGAAAAATCCCTGTCAAAAAAGCACACAGTATGCATGTTGACATATTTTTTTTCATTCCCAGAAAGCATTCACGGGAACAAAAAAAGCGGCACAGCACCAGTAAAATAGGTGCTGACAAACCAGATGGCAAGTTCCTCCCTTCTCCTTTTAACCTCTGCGATCAAAGTGGCATTCATGCAGCACTGAGAAATTTCCAGAAGGTGCAGGATGAGCTCATCTCGCCTCCCAAAATTCCCCCAGAACAGGCGGAAACCCGACAGTGTTGTTGCGGATCTGGGAATGTCAATATACCCACAAAAAACTGCTCCGATAAAAACACAGTAGCCAACTGAAAACTCATTTAATGAATTCACAACAGACTACAGATAAATACAACAGATTGTGTTTGCTTAGACAACACGTATGCAAATGAGACAATTCATCAAATTAGTCTTGTTCACCAAGTGTACTACAGGTCAATGTGTCAAAACTGCACAGAAATAAACTGCTTGAAATGGCAGAAGAGCATTAAATGTAACAAAAAACAAAAGCTCTGGATGAAGTAATGACAACACCTTTTTCCCGTGGCGAGCACACATACCCACACACAGTAAGATCCAGTGGTCTGGTCTGACAGTGGTCTGTAAGCTGATTTTGAATGTGTCCGACAAATCAACAGAAGTAATGGGATGCATCTGTCACCACAGCACAAGTAGTATAACCTGTTGTCAGGGACATTATCAGCAGTGTATTAATAGTGACTGCATCATGAAAATAAGACATTCATTTGCTACCTCAACAGCAGCCTTAAAAGGTCACCTTATTCTTCAACTCAAACAACTCCAAAAGAGGGACTGTGGCATTCGCGTGAATGGCCGATACTGATGTTCGGCAACAGCGTGAGACTTGGGCTAATCTTATTTGAAAGTATGTGCTTTTCTCTATGACACTTCAGACATGTGGACGTTTCCTCTGTCAAAAACTAGGAATTGAATCAGCAGGCACGCAAACACATTTGTGTGGAGGTAGACTATGTTTAACTGAACAAACGGGGCGAGACAAAATGCCCCTCCATGCACAAGAAAGTAAACAGAGTTCAACTTAACGTTTGAATACAAAAACCAAACGCCTGATTGTCAGGTGAACTATCATTGCTAAGCCCTAATGAGCTGCAACTACAGAAATAGTCCTGAAATCTCTGAAGCACTTGTTCAGCAATAGCTCCTATTTAAGTCAACACATGATAAGCTTGTATTTAACTTAACTGAATCTTGTCTGAACTGATCTTCACTTCAGTAATATTTAACTTCCACAGTGTACTGCACAGAGAGGAAGACAAGCTTAATTAATAAAGTGCAATAGAGACATTGGAGACAAGGGAAAGTTCCAGAATCAAATCAAAATGTCAAGTCAGACAAACTATTGTCTGTGACTTGGATACTGATGTAGTGTCTGAATGCTGTGCTTTAGGAGGAACAGGACACGGACACACACACAAAACTCAAAGCAGGAAAGAGGAAGTCCACCAAGGAGGCCCAGGCAATTACAGGGGTCAGAGAGCAGGGGTCAAGAGGTCAGGTGCCACTAAGAGGGGTCCATCTTCGATAAACAGCCTCTGACTCTGAGGTTGCCACGGTCACGGTAAGAGCTGTGTCACCACACACACAGTAGAGACAGGAAGTGGGGCTTTGATCGTTCTTCCTGTTCTGAACAGGCTCTGCACGCGATCACTGACCCCCGCTGAACCCCTTAAGCACCCCACTGCCCCCCCTCTCCAGCCACCAAAAACAAACACAGCCAGCAACAGCAGCAGACTTTTAAAGTGCTAGAACAGGTAACAGGCCATAACGAGCCCAACCATCTGTTTCTGGAACCTTCTCCTGAGAAGTCTTAACAAAAAGCAAATATCAATTGCACTGGGTCATTTCACAGTTCTATTTTAAACACCTAAAAGTAGATCAAATATGTGCATTCACCTCGCACAACTAATCTCACTGAAATTCTGTGTGTGTGTGTGTGTGTGTGTGTGTGTGTGTGGTGTGTAAGTGTGTGTGAAAGCGTGTAACACTGAAACTGCAGTTGAGTTATGTGTGAGTAAATTTTCAAACTTTGTGTTTGCATCACTGACTGAAAGCAGTGTGTGTGAGTGTGTATGCAAATGTGTTTGTGAATGTGCATGCAAGTGTGTGTGTGTGTGTGTGTGTGAGAGAGAGAGAGAGAGAGAGAGTGTGTATGCAAGTGTGTGTGTATACATGTGTATACAAGTGTGTGTGTGTGTGAGAGAGAGAGAGAGTGTGTATGCAAGTGTGTGTGTGTGTGTGTGTGTGTGTGCTTGTATATGAGTGTGTGTGGATATAAACCAAAATCTAGGCAGAGTGCAAAGGAATCACAAACTTGCAGCCAAAGGGCGACAGGTAGCTGATGCCCACAGCCTGAAACACCTGTCTTGGCAGACCCACATCACACAGGTACACTCGACCTGCTCCCTCCCCCAGCGCCAGAGGGAGACCCAGGCACAGGGACCACTTGGCCTCTACAGCCACACCCTGACCCTGGTCCTGGCCGGTCACTGGTGGGTCGATGCTCAGGACCGGAGCCCGGTTCTGGTTGGCCCACTCAGCTGCTGCTCGATACCAGGGCTGCTCTCTCAGGTGCGGATTCTCATGGCAGTCCAGGCAGTTGATCACCAGGTCAACCGGACTCACTGGCAAGTCTGCATGGGAATGAGGAGAGAGAGAGAAATGGAGAAGAAAAAGAGAGAGGAAGAATGACTGGATTGACTAAGAATGGACAAGATTGATGCTGTCAGTCAGAAGATCCTTGTGGTTAGGACAATGGGTGCCTAAGGACAGTATAAATGAACTGGCATAAATGAACTTGAAGGACAGCGCTTAGGAAATCACTTCGGCAAGCTGAGATAAGAGCCTTGACCAGTAGAGGGCAGTAGACTACTCCTGTCTTAGATCAACCACTCCTACATGATGCCTGCACAGTGTAAGCTGTATCACTGAAATGTTTCTCAGCAATAAAAAAAGCTTCCATCCTCAGGCTTAGTAACAGTTTGCTGGAGCACTTAGCAACTGAGAGCAATTTAAAAGTATTCGATGCAAAGTCTATGCACACACCTAGAGTCATTAATGTAAATCACTGAGATGTTTCAGAGCATTTTTCTCATCTTCTGTTGAGTGAGTGAAGAAGTTGGACTTGAACCTTCATCACAACCACCCATCAACGCAACTGAGTTTTGTGACTGGATCAAGTACCTGTGATGCTGGACACCTGTCTGCCCCTGGCCTGTCCGAACAGACTGAGCTCGTGAGTAAGGGCCTCCTGCATTTTGACGAAGTTGGGAAGGAAGAGGATGACCTCCACCTCGTGATTGGCCAGGTGGCGGCCGCAGCTTACACCCTGAGCGCCCTGCACGTGCGGCCCACACAGAAGCACCACTGTGGGGCGCTGGTGAACATTCTTGGGGTTCAGTCTGGGAGAAGTAGGTGGGGGGACAGGGAGGGGGTGAGAGAGAAGACGGGATGAGAGGAACAGCTACAGCCAGAAAATTACTTTTCTTCAGTGTGCTCTCATGAAGTCATCATCCCATTCTGATTTATTATACTGTAAGTGTTCAATAAACAGCTGCTGATACAAGGGTGTGGTTTACACATGGGTGAGGTTAATAAAAGGGTGCGGTCAATACATGGTTTTGTTTGTCTACTTTGCAAGAAACACAGACCTGTTGTTTTTACATGGTGTAGCTTACATTCAGGAGATTACTGTAGTCAGTCCATCAATCAGACTGATCAGGACCACATCAGTCAAGTCAAGTGGGTATTATTGTCATTTCAGCCATTTACACTGTATATAGTGCGACAAAACACTGTTTCACCATGGATTCAAGTGGAGTTACAGTTAAGGTATATAAAAAGCCATTTGAGACAGGCTACATTAAGTGCACACTTAGGCCACATTTAGTGCACACTTAGACCACATTTAGTGCACACCTAGGCCACATTAAGTGCACACTTAGGGTCACATTTAATGCACACTTAGGACACATTAAGTGCACACGTAGGCCACAGTAAATGCACACTTACGTCACATTTAGTGCACACTTAGGCCACATTTAGTGCACACTTAGGGTCACATTTAATGCACACTTAGGCCACAGTAAATGCACACTTACGTCACATTTAGTGCACACTTAGTGTCACATTTAGTGTACACTTAGGGTCACATTTAGTGCACACTTAGGCCACAGTAAGTGCACACTTAGGCCACAGTAAGTGCACACTTACGTCACATTTACTGCACACTTAGGCCACATTTAGTGCACACTTACGCCACATTTAGTGCACACACATTGTAGATATCCATAAAGTGCTACTTAATCCTCAAGTAGAGCAGTTACGACAGACGGCAAAAGACAGGGCATAAGTAGACTTGGAACAGAGCACTGATTGTTATAGGTTAGGCAAGTTAGCTTCACTGTGAGGTGGAGGTAGAATTATATAGCAATTAGCAGCGTGGAAAAAGTGCAGGAGTGCAGTTCAGTTTAGTGTGATTAAAACAGGTCATGTGTTGTTGTTCAACAGTCTGACTGCTTGAGGGAAGAAGCTGATTACTACCTGATGGTAGTGAGGAGATGGGTGCACGGGACGGGTGTGTTGTGTCCTTAACAATGCTCGTGGCTTTGCGCAGACAGTGGGTGTGGTAGATGCCGGAGAGGGAGGGAAGAGAGGTCCCAGTGATCTTTTCAGCCATCCTCACAGTCCTCTGCAGGGCTTGTCTTTCTGCAGACACACTGTTAGGATGCTCTCAATAGCCCCCCTGTAAGAGGTTGTCAGGATGGGGGAGGGGAGGGGGGCCCTCCGCAGCTTCCACAGAAAGAGGCATTGCTGGGCTTTCTTTGGAATGTGTGTAGTGTTCTTGGTGCATGTGAAGTTGTCTGTGATCTGGATGCCCAGAAACTTTGTGTCCTGAACAATCTCAAGTGAAGGGTTGTTTGTGGACGGTGTGTTTGCCTGGAGGTCTTCTGAAATCAATGATTAGTTCTTTTGTTTAATCTACATAAAGGGAGCAGTTGAGTCAGAGTAGCTGTGTCACCTTGGAGCTGTACAGGCCTTTACTGCTTCATCAAGATCACTTCAAAGGCACATCTTTGTGCTTACAGTGCTAGAGGCCTGTGGCTTTATCCTCCAAGCCAGGAAAAAAACCCTTTTAGAAAGGTTTACCACAGATGTTGAAGAAATGTACCCAGTACTCAGGTTTGTCACATGATAAGGGCCTTCAAACAACTGATCAGTGGCTTTCAGTGGTTCAGTCTGCAGACAGAGAGACTACAAGGAGTGATCAAGCTCCCAAGCACAAAGAAGGTCAGTTCAATAATCTATAGACATGCTCATCAATAGAAGACCATGTCTGGGTCACTGCAGTGGTGCACAACAGCCTTAAAGGACAGGTCAATGTGCTTTATTGAACCTACATTTGGTTTCAATACTTCAAAGGCGGTGAAGGAGTCACACATTGGTTTGGATCTTGGACATTGGACTTTCTCTACCTAGCACCTGATTCTGGGGACACCCACAGACTGGCAACCTGGCTGAGCATGGCGTAGCATCTAGGCTCAATATTATCCCAGACTCATTTGCCAACAGAGAGAGTGGCTGACGGCCATGGCGTTCCAAGAGCTGGAGCGTAACATGCACAACCTAATGTTTGCAAATGATTGACGGCCGCCACAATAGGTTTTAAAAGTGCAAACCAAGTGCACACCAACCAAAAAGTAAATGTGTCCCTATGATAAGATTCCACACTCTTTGCTGTCTGCTCCACCAGGTACACAATATTCTACAAAATGAAAATGAACACCAAGAAGCACAGGTTATTTTCAGCTGTAAAATAATCATAGAACTTATGCAAACAGAGCTGTTACAATACTAGCTGTTCATTTATGACCTTTTTGATAGCTTCGGAGCAAAGGTTTGAAGCGAGGGCGGAAGACGTTACGGAAAGTACCAAATTCAACCACCACCTCCACCACCACCTCCACCACCTCCACCACCAAGTGAGACAGTGTGTGTTGACGTTGGTTAAACAAAAACTCTCCTTATATAATAGCCAACGCCACCAAAAGAAACCTTTAAACCTGATTGGCCGCTGTCACTTCTCTAGTTTTTTGTTTGAAACGGTGCCAAGAGGGATAGAGAGATAAAGGAAGCGAAATGTTGCTTTGCTTCATTTACATAAGAGATCACATGGTTTTCAAGGGGGGGGGGGGGGTGCAGTGCCCCCTGCATGGGCCCGATGTCCTGTTGCAGTGCCGTAAACTGAAGCCATCTCTTTTCAAAGGGGAGTACTAGTGACATGCAGAAGAGACTGGCCTCGAAACACACCTGCTCATCTCATGGACCTCACCTGGCCATCTCCTGGACCTCACCTGGACGACCTCACCTGGACGGTCTCATCTAGGCTATTTACCAGGGTGACAGGAGCTTAGTGTTTACTCACACTAGGCATAGTGAGTGTATGTGTATGTGTGGGTGTGTGTGTGTGTGTATGTGCACGCGTGTGTGTGTGGTGTTAGAGCAGCTGTCAAGCAGCCTGTGAGGAATCTGGGGCCGCATTCAGGGACAGGAGAGGCTAGCGTGTATCAGTGCAATAATGACCATACATCACCATGACAACTGAAGGAGCAACACTGTGAACAGGGCAGAGTCGTGTGTTTTGTCTAAGCCCGATCATCCCACTGCAAACATGCCATTGCAACACACGAGTAAACATGGGTCACATAAGTGTTAGTGTGCGTGCACGCGTGAACACACACACACACATATATGAAGCGTTCAGATGCAAAACCTTCTCAGTCCATTTGTGATGAATTCACCAAAACATATTTATATAATTTTGATCAGCGTTACCATCAGTCACCTCCAATTGGATTGTTTTGGCTTGATTTGTTTTTACTTGATGATATTAAATTGCAGTTTGATAGAGATTACTTGGAAATGATTATTAAAACAACTTAATTTTTGCATATTTCTGAAAATGGACCTGGAGGGTTTTGCATGTCAAGTCTTCATGTGCACGCTCTACAACACTCGAATATCCATCCATCTTACCAAATTCCTCAGGTGCTAGCCGAGATTTCTATACTGATTACGCCAATTCACTAATTTGCTAACTTTCTGAAGTTTAATTCACAAGGGCAACTTCAACTGTTTACTATTCAACATTAAATCACAATCTGATTGGGTCTCAGACTCAGCTCAGAGCTCAGAATAAACTGTGGCTATCTGATGTGGGTAATACACCAGTGTGGTCAATACCTGCGGTGCATACTCAGGAAATTATCAAATCTGAGTAAATATGCATAGCAGTTATGACACGGTAGGAGTACTGCTACTACATCACTGTTAATTAAGATTGCTGTCACAATAAGCAGTGGAACTGAAAAAGATTGGGTTTCATTTTCTCTGTTTTTTGCACCCTCTGAGCGGGCAGCTTTCACAAGGCAAAGAAAGAATAGAAAAACATAGAATTCAGCATAGACTGCATGGAATTCAGCAGAGACTGTGTGGAATTCAGCAGAGACTGCATGGAATTCAGCAGAGACTGCGTGGAATTCACAGCCCAACAAAGGGCCATTATCGGTCTCTACGGATGCTATTCTGGAAAGGCCAAGAGCTTTAGATAGAACTGTTTATACAGATGATTTTATGTGGGCAGACATAAAATAATATTCATCACACACAGATATAGAAACACACACACAAAAGCACCCACAGGAGAACAGACACACAATATCAGTTCTATCTCACATTCTCTCTCTCTCACACACACACACACACACACACTAACCGGTTGGGCCCTCCCAGGAGGGTGAGGGCCATCTGGCAGGCACAAACTCCTGTGACCTCCAGCCTGCGTTCCAGAGAGACACCGTGCTCCTCACTCACCCGCAGGAGACGCTTGTACAGCTCATAGGCCACACTGGGGACCACCAGCCCGGAGTCTACAGCAACACAGGGACGGACAGACAGACAGACACATACACACACACACACACACACACACACACACACACACACAGAAAAGGGCACACTCACACACACACACACAGAGGGACACACACACGAAGAAGGACACACAGAAGAGGTCACACACACACATAAACACACACACACACATACGCAGAGGGACACAAACACACACGCAGAAGGACGCACGCACGCACGCACGCACGCACACACACACACACATGCAGACACACACACAGAAAAGGGCACACACACATGCAGAGGGACACACACAGAGGGGGACACACACGCAGAGGGACACACATAGACACACACAAAGAAAAGGGCACACACACGCGCAGAGACACACACACACACACACACAGACACACACAGAAGAGGGCACACACACACGCAGAAGGATACACACACACGCAGAGAGACACACAGCAAAGGGCAGCAAAGTTAGTTTTGTTTTGTTGTGTTTTTTTGTTGTGTTTTTGTTCTTTGTTTTGTTTTATTAAGACATTGTTATATCAACTCAACATGAAAGTCCCAATGTAAACATGTGGACATGTCCATGACACACCGGTGGAATGGAAAAGACAAAGAACTGGTGAGTTCCAGGGACTTGAGGGACATGAGGACACTAGCATTGACAGCTACACCATCCCCCGCCTAGATCCCCTCATCACCATCCCCCGCCTAGATCCCCTCATCACCATCCCCCGCCTAGATCCCCTCATCACCATCCCCCGCCTAGATCATCTCCAGTCATCAGCACATCTAACAATGACAGCTACATTCATCCTTGCCTTCCTTGTCATCATCTCTGGCCACTTACTGCATCATCCTCTGCCTAGATCCCCTCAAATCATCAGCACATCTAACACTTACTGGATCATCTCCTGCCTAGATCATCTCTGGCCACAGCTGTAAGTGCCTAGATCATCTCTGACTACTTACTGCACACAATCCCCAGTCTAGATCATCTCTGACTACTTACTGAACACAATCCCCAGCCTAGATCATCTCTGGCCACTTACTGAACACAATCCCCAGTCTAGATCATATCTGACTACTTACTGAACACAATCCCCAGCCTAGATCATCTCTGACTACTTACTGAACACAATCCCCAGCCTAGATCATCTCTGACTACTTACTGCACACAATCCCCAGTCTAGATCATCTCTGACTACTTACTGAACACAATCCCCAGCCTAGATCATCTCTGGCCACTTACTGAACACAATCCCCAGTCTAGATCATCTCTGACTACTTACTGAACACAATCCCCAGCCTAGATCATCTCTGACTACTTACTGAACACAATCCCCAGCCTAGATCATCTCTGACTACTTACTGCACACAATCCCCAGTCTAGATCATCTCTGACTACTTACTGAACACAATCCCCAGCCTAGATCATCTCTGACTACTTACTGAACACAATCCCCAGCCTAGATCATCTCTGACTACTTACTGAACACAATCCCCAGCCCAGATCATCTCTGGCCACTTACTGAACACAATCCCCAGCCTAGATCATCTCTGGCCACTCTGAACACAATCCCAAGTCTAGATCATCTCTGACTACTTACTGAACACAATCCCCAGCCCAGATCATCTCTGGCCACTTACTGAACACAATCCCCAGCCTAGATCATCTCTGGCCACTCTGAACACAATCCCCAGCCTAGATCATCTCTGGCCACTCTGAACACAATCCCAAGTCTAGATCATCTCTGACTACTTACTGAACACAATCCCCAGCCTAGATCATCTCTGGCCACTTACTGAACACAATCCCCAGCCTAGATCATCTCTGGCCACTCTGAACACAATCCCAAGTCTAGATCATCTCTGACTACTTACTGAACACAATCCCCAGCCTAGATCATCTCTGGCCACTTACTGAACACAATCCCCAGCCCAGATCATCTCTGGCCACTTACTGAACACAATCCCCAGCCTAGATCATCTCTGGCCACTCTGAACACAATCCCCAGTCTAGATCATCTCTGACTACTTACTGCACACCATCCCCAGTCTAGATCATCTCTGGCCACTCTGCACACAATCCCCTGTTGCTGTGGCCACTGTTGGCATTCACCACTTACTGTGCATCAGCACACTGACCTTTGACTTTGCTAAATGATAACAACTTGCTTACACTCCCGACCACACACACAAACACACACAAACACACACATGGACACACATGGACACACACAGCACAGTTACATAAAACACAACCCCCACCCTCTCACACGCACACACACACACAGGACACAGTCTTATCTCTGTCTCGGTTCTACATAGAGAAAGCATTTTCAACCTGTGCTTGACACATGCTTGCAGGCATAAAAGCCACAGGGAGGCACACACACACACACACACACACACACACACTTAAGACCTTAATAGCCTCCTGTGAACAACTCATCAGATGCCACAGAGATTACTTCATGCTCTACAGATACTATGCAGACAAAGCCAGGTAGCCTCTATTCTGTTTGCCACACTCTCTCTCTACACACACACATACACACACACACACACACACACGGGAGGGAAGTATTCCCATACACCCATAGGAAGGTGTAGAGTATGTTGAAACTGAATGGGAATGGTCGCATATGCAAACCCAGCCACACACACTTACACACACACACATACCCATACATCCAGGTGTCGTGCCTTGCTGCTCAGCTTATCGCTCTGCCTATCTCCACACCCATGTTCTTTTATCATTCTAGAACAACGCCAGGGAACATATTACAATGTGTATGTTGCGTGTGTGCGTGTGTGCGTGTGTTTGAGCACACGAGGGAGTGCTGGTTAGTGGTAAGGCTCGCCCAGACACGCAAGTGTGCACATACACACACGCACACACACAGCTGCACGCAAGCGATAAGCACAAGTGCACACTGTCATGCGAGTTGGAGGAGCGCAGGAAGTGGTGGGTGGGTTTGGGAGCGGAGGCAGTCTGCTAATTACATTGCTGCCATTCCAACAGGTGCCTCAGTCCGGCACAACACACTACCACTGCAACTTCCCAGCAAGTACACACACACACACTCACACACACACAGCTACCACTGCTGCAACTTCCCAGGCCGTGTGCATGTACACACAGAGACAGACAGACAGACACACACACAGACACACACAGACAGACACACACACATGCACACAGTGCACACACACAGCACATGCATACATGCACACAATACCAGCTACCACTGCTGCAACTTCCCAGCAACACACACACACACACACACACACACACACACACCCCACCCCACCCCACCCTTCTCCAAACTCTCCAGGGGCCCCCAAACCCAGACCCCAGGAACCCCACCTCACTCACACACACACACACACACACACACACACAACCCCTCTTCATTCTCAAACTAGCACTGCCCTCTCCCTCCCTCTCGTGACCTTACCTCTCTCTCTCCCTCACCCTTATGCTCATTTTCTCTCAAATCAATTCCATTTGAGATTTATTGGCACAGTTGTAATATACAATATTGCATTTGTGATGTACTGTCATGGCTGTAATGTACAATATAGCCAAGATGTTCTACACAGATAAAATAGATGCAGACTAACATGAATAGGGCTAATAAGAAATCAGATTTCGGGAAAAAGCGTGGGTGAGTGAGTGGCATCTCTGTCTGTCTCTGTGTCTCTTTTCTTAACTTGTTTCTCACAGCCAAATGAAGTCACTCAATCAGAGTCTTTGAGTCAGTGGCACGCACACAGGCAGTAGATACACACGGCGACAAAACCACTACCCAGACGCACGCAACGGCACACACACGCAATGCTCAACCTGCTCGACCAGGTGGCCTACAGTGCTCAGTTCAGGAGCGGCCGTGGCCGAGGCTCACACTCAGGCGCAGAGAGATAACCAGGGCTGCAGGCAGCAGGAGACGGGAGTGGGAGGGGCAGGTCCGACAGGTGAGTCAGACAGGTGACCCGGTTGATGGAAGATCAGATGAGGATGCTGTAGCCGTGGTGACTGTAATGTAACACAAGGGAAAGGTGGGCCTGGCGAGGATATCAGGATGCTCAAGTAGATCTCAGGAGCTGCACGCATGTATATGGGGACCTGCAGTACTAGTCAGAGCTGTGATGTAACACTAGGAGAGCCAATCACAGAGTAACTCACTCTATCATTCTATCAACACTTGATACAGTGCTACATTAACACCGTCCCACCCCCCGAGTGAAGGTTCTGTCAGCGATATTATGTGGTTTGTAAACACATTACACTTTTTATACCATAAAATAAATATGTCCTTGTGATCTTCATTCTTTTGGATGACTGTGAAAAAATCTGTACGATACTCAGGCTCTGACAACTGAAAACAAACAAACAGGAGCAGCCTGCCAAACAATGGCAAACAATACCACAGATCTTCTCTATAGGGACTGAAGGCAGGGGTGACTTAGGGTCAAATATAATGCAGAGACTGTTGTCCAAAAGCATCTGCTTAGGAATAAAACATAAACACAAACAATAAACAAACATGATTCCCACCAGCATGGCTGTCTGCCCTTTAACACAGGAGCGCTTGCTGTCAGAGTTGGGATGTAATATGGGCCTTGCAACAGCAAAGAGGCTGGCTAGTGATGTAAGACTGGTGAGGTTATGATAGAACAGAGGTGGTATGAGACACATGGCCTGCAGCAGCGGGCAGGTACCACACAACGGCCTCTAACTGGAGGGGCTGGAGGCACGTATGAGCGCGAGACACTGGGCAGGCCTGTACTGTTGGCATGCCAATTACCAGCCAGGCCAGCTGTCTGCCAAGCGCCAACCCCTGCGGTAACAACAGCCTCTGTGCCAAGAAAGCTGGTACACACTCCACTTGCTTTCACTCAAACTGTTTGAAGAGCGAATTGAAGATTCACCCCTTTTGAACTCCCTTTTATGATGGCACAGAGGTGGTGGAGGTGGTGTGAGACTCATGGCCTGCAGCACTGGTGAACAGCACCTGAGGGTGTTTTAGCACTTTGATCTAGAACAGGTGAGAAGGAGGCTGGCATCCTCTCCTGCACCTACTCATGACAAGTCAGTTTGTTTTCAGTTTGTGGTCAAACAGCAACATTAGGCAACACTGAGGCTGGATTGGTCTGAGGGAAAACAGAGGTGAGAAAATGATCAAGTCAAGCCAACCTGCACCTACAACATCTGGCTAAAAAAAATCTGTTCTGTAGCCCTGGGGAGATTATGCCATCAGTGGGGCTGGCCTGGCTGTTTACAGGATTAGGCATCAACCATCATCCCAACTTCAGTGGTAAGGTGCACCAAGGGTGCTGCTCCTGACTCACTGAGTGACCCAAGAATTTGAAGATCACAATCAGTTCTAGGCCCAATCAAAAGCAGTTCCAACCAGTCTAGTAGATATGCCTGTATCTGTAAAGCAGGGATGCACCAATAACACAAATTAAAATGTGTGTCTATCAAATTTAGTTTAGTCAGATTTGTTGATTTCTATCTTGACACTGTATCCCAATGGCAGTGAATGATGCTTATCACTCAAGTCAGATCAATTCTGTACTCGCACTAGTAGATGTGCTATGTGTGTGTTATTTTTAATTCAGTGTGTTGTGTGAAGACTGGGACACTGAGAGATGATGCTATAAAGTCCTGAAATTGTCATTTAAGATGTCAGTCCCAGTGCAGGGGGCAGTGGCTGAACATCGCTGTCTCATCCGTATCCATGGCTGAGGTGCCCTTGAGCAAGTCACCTAACACCTTACTGCTCCCTGGGCACCTAACACCTTACTGCTCCCTGGGCACCTAACCCCTCACTGCTCCTGGGCACCTAACACCTTACTGCTCCTGGGCACCTAACCCCTCACTGCTCCTGGGCACCTAACCCCTCACTGCTCCCTGGGCACCTAACCCCTCACTGCTCCTGGGCACCTAACCCCTCACTGCTCCTGGCACCTACACCTTACTGCTGGGCACCTAACCCTCACTGCTCCTGGGCACCTAACACCTTACTGCTCCTGGGCACCTAACCCCTCACTGCTCCTGGGCACCTAACACCTTACTGCTCCCTGGGCACCTAACCCCTCACTGCTCCTGGGCACCTAACACCTTACTGCTCCCTGGGCACCTAACCCCTCACTGCTCCTGGGCACCTAACCCTCACTGCTCCCTGGGCACCTAACCCCTCACTGCTCCTGGGCACCTAACCCCTCACTGCTCCTGGGCACCTAACCCCTCACTGCTCCTGGCACCTAACCCCTCACTGCTCCTGGGCACCTAACCCCTCACTGCTCCCTGGGCACCTAACCCCTCACTGCTCCCTGGCACCTAACCCTCACTGCTCCTGGGCACCTAACACCTTACTGCTCCTGGGCACCTAACCCCTCACTGCTCCTGGGCACCTAACCCTCACTGCTCCAGGGCACCTAACACCTTACTGCTCCCTGGGCACCTAACACCTTACTTCTCCCTGGGCACCTAACCCCTCAATACTCCCTGGGCACCTAACCCCTCACTGCTCCAGGGCACCTAACACCTTACTTCTCCCTGGGCACCTAACCCCTCACTGCTCCCTGGCACCCAACACCTTACTACTCCCTGGGCACCTAACCCCTCACTGCTCCCAGGATACCACTGTACCAGTCAGCCCACCGCTCCGGGTTAGTGTGTCTCACCTCACTGTATGTTCACTGTGTGCTTTGTGGTGTGTGTTGTGTGTGTGTGTGTGTGTGTGTGTGTGTCACTAATTCATGGATGGGTTAAATGCAGAGACTGAATTTCCCTGACAGGATCAAAAGAGTGTATATACTTATATTCCCTAAGTGCATCAAAAGAGTATATATATTTGTACTTATATTGTACCTAAGGGCATCAAAAGAGGGTATATAAGACTGCTCAACATGCCCATGGAGACTAGAGGGTCTGTGTGGCCTGTGAGGCATACAAGAGATGCCTATTAGAGAAGAGTCCAACCTAGTGCCCAGGGCTGCCAGGGTAGCAGAGGCGGCCTCTAACTGGAGGGACTGGAGGCATGTATGAGCGCGAAACACTGGGCAGGCCTGTACTGTTGGCATGCCAATTACCAGCCTGGCCAGCTGTCTACCAATCGCCAACCCCTGCAGTGACAACAGCCTCTGTGCCAGGAAAGCTGGTACACACTCCACTCGCTTTGACTCAAACTGTTTGAAGAGCGACTTGAAGATTCACTCCCTTTGTGTGTGTGTGTGTGTGTGTGTGTGTGTGTATGCACAAGAGAGCACTGGCTTGCAGCCTGTCTGCCTAAATGTTTGTTTTGCATTTGTGGCATCATCTTTGTTTGTGCATCTGCAAGTGCAAGTTTGCATTAAACTCAGTAGCCTTCTTCTTCACTCTTTAGATATTGCCTGTCATCTACTGCAGATCCCTCATGAGAAACAAGCTACTGCAACAGGTGTCCTGGTCCTAAGCGCAGCCCAAACTTTCCTTCTTGTACACTATAGGCGTCGCTATAGAACTACTCAATCTGAACAGGCCATTCCGGTTCATCCACTCGTGTCTAAGGCAATCCAAACCCAATTACTGGGAATATTTATCGTTTCCGCAATCACCTGAGAAATTTGTGAGTGCGGCCTGATGCACATGGGTGAGTGTGTGTGTGTGGTGGTTGGGGGGTGGGGGTGTGAAAGAGAGTGTGTCTCAGTGAGTGTGTGCAAAGGTTCTCATTAACATACAATAACATACAGTTTTCCCTGTAAAGTTCAGAGATTACAGGTAAGTGTGTGTTTATACAAGA
This sequence comes from Tenualosa ilisha, assembly GCA_015244755.2. NCBI lineage: Eukaryota > Metazoa > Chordata > Actinopteri > Clupeiformes > Clupeidae > Tenualosa > Tenualosa ilisha. The sequence goes on from PYXC01000860.1 coordinate 466,901, forward strand.
GATTTTGGGTGTACATGTGCCTTTGTGTGTATGTCTGTGTCTATATGTGTGTGTGTCTGTCTATGCCAATGTATGCGTTCATGTGTGCGTGTGTGTTCCAGCGAGAGAGCTGCTGTTTATGTAGGGCTGTTTGGAGCGGCACAATAATTACAGGCTACACAGGAAGAGGATTATCCTGCCAGCCCTGTACCCATCACCCCTCCTGCTTCCTTCTGCCTTCCAGCCGGCCTGCCTCTGCACTACAGGTGTCAGGTGAAAGGTGTGGCGCTTGTACAGGAGAGAGAGAGAGACTGCCTGTCTGCCTGATTGCTTCTGCCAGCCATCTCGCTCTGCCTAGAGGCCGTAAAGCACTAGGGCATGGTCTGCCTCAGTCCAACACACAGCGCAAGCATGTCAATGCTCTGGGCCTCCTTAAAGTGCGAGAGCGCCTGTCTAGCATGGGAACGTAGATTGCATTGCATTGAAAGAGATTTAAAAAGTCGTCACTGACTAGTAAATCATCTCTCTCATTTCGATGCTGTTTCCTCAGCTCCTTTGGTCCACACTGCAGGCCTTTCTTCATACAGGCAGTCAGGCTTGGCTCTGCGGGTGCACGAGCCCAGAAGATGACAGGACAAGGTCTAGCATTCATTCAAAATACTGACAGCTATTCTGGGCTCCGTTTCCCAAAATGATTGTTGCTAACTAAGTTTCAGTGCAATTACCCATTGGCAACTAACGAAGCTAGCTACCTGGCTAGTAACGATGGTGTTGGGAAACAGACCCCAGAACGACATCACGTTTGTTAAGATTTCAGAATCTCTGTTTTTTTGGGGGGTAAATTCATCATTTCATCAATTTCATCATTTCATCAATTCATCAATTCATCATTTCTTCTTCTTCTTCTGTCTGTCAATTCACTGCCTCCACTCACCAGGCTCAGTTCAGCTCATCTCTGATGACTGGTGACATCTAAATTACTCAATTAAAAAACTACATCAATGGCACACTAATATCTTGTCGCTACAGGGCTTCTCATTCCATACACAAATGATGGAAATCCATTGAAAAATGAATGATATTGTAAGCACTTACAAACCGGTGGAAGCATGGCAGATTCTATTCGTCAAAATAAAAGACCAAAGTTACAATATTATATAATAAGATCTAAAGTTCACACATCCCAGATTTCTCCTCTAATTCTGATTTACCCAACCTCTTCTGCATCCTTCCATGTCTGAGGCACAGTAACTGTCCAGATGAATATAGTCAATAAAGCAGGCATTCATGGGTAAGGAGAACAAGCAGCACAAGTTTACTTTGGCCAGTCTGCCTGTCTAGGATGCCTGAGGACGCCAGTTGTGTAACAGAGACTGGCATGGCTTTCTCAGAGTGTGTGTGTGTGTGTGTGTGTGTGTGTGTCTGTGAAAAAGAAGAGAAACAGCAAAGGAGAGATGAAAAAAGAGAGTTAAACTTGCATTGCATTGGTTTCCCCCTCCTCTCTATTCCTCAGAGAAGTGTGTGTGTGTGTGTGTTCTTTGATCCTATTCTCTTACATCAGGAGACTTCAGGATCAGGATCCTATTCTCTTACATCAGAAGTTCATCAGTGAAGATGGGGCTCCTGCTGGGAGGCCTCTGAGCAGGTCTGTCTGTGAGTTTAAACATTAAACTCAACAGGCTGCTTGTAGTGCAAATGTGCATTTCCCAGCTGATAGTTAATGAAGCTCCCACCCCTTGTGTCCGCTGGCTAAAGTCCACCTGTGGGGCCTTTTCCATGATCTTGAGCCAGGGTAGAGTAGTGTAGAGACGCTGTGTTAGACTATAGTGGTAGAGACCGTCCGACCGCCTATCTAGTCAGGTTGTCAGGAAGCATTGCATGTTCTCCGTCTACACTGGGTCTGTTCAATACGCCACTCTATTTGGACAGATTCCCCATTCAAACTAGCAGAGAAACACCAGAGGCTGAAAGAAAACAGAAACAGGGCAAGTGGCAACGTGACCAAACTGATTTTGTTGCTGACATTCACTCAGGTCACTTGCAGTTTGGACACAGAGTGTAGCATAACCTATTAGCTATTACCTACTACAATTCTCTGTTTGTCTGACAAGGGGCTTGGGGCTAACACTTCCACTGAGAGAGTTCTGGTCAGTCTCCAGCAAATAGCAGCAAGCCAAAGCAGCTTGAGTCCGGCAACTACCACCTCCTGCGTTCATACCGTCTGAACAGGAAGAGTCTCTTATCTCTGGAGCAGGCTGTGTGTGTGTGTGTGTATGTGTGTGTGTGTGTGAGTGTGCGTGCGTGTGTGTGTATGTGTGGATCGCGCTGATCTATACCATCACATCCGTATGCGTGCCAAGAGCTGCTCGTGCTGCTGCTTGCTCTCTCCTGCGGGCCTGTGTCATTGTTCTCCGCCGCTCGCAGTTGACCTGCTTGGCCTGGCCTCTAATTACAGCCCAGTGGAAAAGGAGCCGCTTCCCCAGGGGCCCCCCTCTATTCTGGGCTTCAATTGGTCCCCTCGTCTGCCTTTTCAGTCCACTCCATCACTCCATCACTGCCTCTCTCTTCGCCAACCCACCCCCACCCCTCTCCCTATCTCTCTCTCTCCCTTTCTCTCATTCTCTCTCCCTCCACCCCACCCTCTCTCTCTCTTTCTCTCTTTCACCCCCTCGTCTTCGCTCGAGCTTAAAACAAACAGAAAAAGGCTTAAAAGAGAGGAAGAATAACAAACAGTGATTGCTCCTGAGGCTGTGAGTGCAGGGAAGAGAGCAAGAGAGAGAGAGGGAAAGAAGATGGAGGAGGAGGAGTGGGAGAGAGAGAGGATGACCAGAGAGGGAAGAAGAGAGAGAGAGAAAGAGAGAGAGAGACAGAGAGAGGGGAAAGAGAGGGAGAGGATGACCAGAGAGGGGAGAAGGTTAGAGCGTAGCCTACAAAACACTACCAAAGAAAACTACATTTGAAAAAAAATAAAAATCTATATTAAAATGGTAATAACTAATAAAAGACCCTGGAGCACCTGCAGAAGAGGCAAGTCTCTCTGTATGGAGTGGCTAGTAGAATTTCAGCCTACTGATGTTACATTCCCACACACACACACACACACACACACACACACACACACACACCCAAGTCCTTGTACTCGGTTCTGCACACACACCCTTTCCCCCCATGTGTCCCTGTTGGTGGTGCTGTGTCTCCCTCCTGTCCTTCTGCTACTGTGTCTGATTAGAGGCCCATGTGCCTGTGCTCCGGCCTGGGTGTTTGCCCTGGGCCTATTTTTAGAGCTGCATGGGCTGTGGCCTGAGCGTGTCCTTGGTGCCCTCCACCCCTGCTGGGCTGGGTGAGTCGCACCAGCCGCACACCCATGCCCACTGGTTCGGACTCTGCCACCTTATCAAGGAGAAGTGTTTTGATTGGGTGGGACACAGGCTTGATAGTGACACGCCAACAGAGTAAAGTGGATGCTGCTGTACTCCAGGACTAGACAAATGGCAACCTCAGACCTGGAGAGTGATAGGATGTGGGATTATGTGTGTGAGTGAGAGAATGAGAGAGAACACACAAGGGACAGAGAGAGAGAACGTGAGAGAGATGGAGGGAGGGAGGGAGAGAGAGAGAGAGAGAGTGTGTATGTGCCTGACAGAGAGTATCTAGGGAACTATGAAAGGGGCTTGAGCTAAGGCAGAGGGAGTAACAGGGTCTTACCAGTGCAGTACTCTTTCCCGCCGTGCTGGGGAACGGTGATCTGCCTGTACACCACTGGGTGTCCCTCCAGGACATTCTCATTGTGGCGGTAGCAGGGTCCAGCCAGGTTGCCAGGCGCGGCCCGCTGCCGTGGCCCGTTGCCATGACGCTCCATCTGCGAAAACACGGCAGCCTTGTCGAAGAGCGCCAGGTTGCCCTCAAAGTCAAAGTCCGTCTCGAGGCCTTCATCCGTCCCATCGCCAAAACACTCGTCGTCCTTGAAGCGGCTGGGGGGGCCATGCCTCCGGGGGGGTGGCTGGAGAAGGGGCTGGGACACAGCTTTAGAGGTAAGGGGTGTTCCTGGGGGACAAGGGGGGGAAGGAGTCAAGAGCTGGGAAACTCAACTAAAGAAATGACTGTCAGAAAGTACCAATGAGCAGAGAGAGACAGAGAGAGACACAGAGAGACACAGAGAGAGAGAGAGAGAGACAGAGAGACAGAGAGAGAGAGAGAGAGAGAGAGAGAGAGAGAAATGGTGACTGCTACACTGGAATCATGTGAAGGTTACTACAGAAAGACCAAATTCCAACTCCAAGTCCACATCATTCAAACCCCCTATTTCCAGTATGCTAGCCAGGTTCATTAGCCACTACGCTACCACCACACCTCAAGCAGGCCCCAAGCAAACCAACGTAGGAATTGACTGTATGATGCATCATTTTTTTATTTAGTTATTCATTCATTAGTTTATTTATTTCATCTTATTTCATTGTATTAGCTTATTAACAGTAACAAAACACAGTAGAAAATCATGGATTTTTACCAGACTTTGCACAATTGCTCATTTTCATCTATCATCCGTCTCCCTCACAAACGTTTGGTTTTCACAGACAGTTTGTCTCATCACTGTCCTCATACGCACTGACACCGTCTGTCTCATCACTGTCTTCATACACACTGACACCGTCTGTCTCATCACTGTCCTCATACGCACTGACACCGTCTGTCTCATCACTGTCTTCATACGCACTGACACCATCTGTCTCATCACTGTCTTCATACACACTGACACCGTCTGTCTCATCACTGTCCTCATACGCACTGACACCGTCTGTCTCATCACTGTCTTCATACGCACTGACACCATCTGTCTCATCACTGTCTTCATACACACTGACACCGTCTGTCTCATCACTGTCCTCATACACACTGACACCGTCTGTCTCATCACTGTCCTCATACGCACTGACACCGTCTGTCTCATCACTGTCCTCATACGCACTGTCCCCATTCATTTTGGTCTTCTCTTATCAGGACAGCTCCTTCAGTTTTTTCCCAGTCGTGAACTCCAGTTAGGTACAGTAATAACGACTCAGACACAGGAGCATGACAGCCTCCAATAAGAAATGAAAGTTATTCTTCCTAGATAGAATATTACTATTAAGTAACGCACACTTTTTTGCCATTTTATTCATCTGCTTATTTCTATGGACTTTTCAATGGGAAGAAATTTCGTTTAATGGCAAAGATACTTCAAACAACTACAGTTGATCTAACTTCAAACCAGCCGCCATGGGAACATTTCTCTCGTTCAAACAGAACCTTATGTGCACACACACACACAACACACACACACACACACACACACACACACACACACCACACACACACACACACACACCACACACACACACACAAATGCACGCATGCTCACAACAAACAAAAGCTAATAGCAGAAAACGACCCAAGATGAGAACAAAAAGAAAGAGAGTGCTAGTGTGTGAGACCGAGAGAGATAGAGAGAGAGACAAAGAGAGAAAGAGAGAGAGAGAGAGAAAGAAAAAAAACTGGAAAAACCTGGTGCTCAGCCTTAGTGTTACGGAGCTCTCACGCGAACACGTACCGAGAGACGGCCAGTCGCACGCCAGCATCACCAACACACTCTCATGTTTGTCACTGTCACGCAACTCAACTAACACACACACACACACACACACAGATACTTCTATCTTCCCAGCTCATTCAGGCCTCCTGACCCTTTCAAAGGGTCTTAAAGAGCACATGCACCACCAGACATCTCTGGCCCACATACGGATCCACGTCTCTCTTCAGCACAGCCACAGATGGCAATCACAAGCAGACTGCGAGCCCAAAAGCGTCTTCCTCATATAGAGCATGGCCCATTTCCACAAGTGTAGGCTGGGTGGAGGAACCACACACAGATTGAGAAGAAAAGGACGGAATTGTCATCATCACAAAGGGGTGTTTGCGTCACCTGGGCAGTCGGCTGTGTTCAATAGAGTCATGCCCATATACTTCATTTGTGGCATCCCCACTCAGCACCGACACCTGTCTGGCCTTATTCTCTCCCCTTGGCTCTTCCTCTCCTTCACCATGCCTGAGCTCTGGTGAGGGGCGGCTACAGCTATGTTAAATTCACAGTTCCTTCTTAGGTCAACCCTGCTCTGGTTGTCTTGCATGGCGTTCTTTGATACTCTCTCGCTGACCAGCATTTCAACCATAGTCTGTGAAAGACACGTTTGCAGAAAAGTCGGTGAAAGACACGCTTATGGAGAAGTCAGAGAAAGAGACGGAAAAGGTGGGTATCCATCACATTTCTGGCTATACACAGACAACACAATACACTCTACGCTGCAGTCTAGAAAAGCCACTAGGTTACGGTTTAAGACAAAGAAAAACACACACACACACACACACACACACACACACACACACACACAGAAAGCACCTCCATGGATATGCTGTTTGTTTTCCCAGCGTTGGCTTGTACTAATCTTGTTCACCTCTTGCTCGTGCCCTAATCTCCATGACAACCAGTTAGAAAAGAAAGTGACAAGAGCGATGGCTTCCAGTGACAGCCGCTGACAGGCAAAACAGGCCAGGTTGTTTGTGTTGGTGTGTGTGTGTTCACTTCAGTGTTCAAGTTACTGAAATAAAGAAATAAACTCACAAGTAAATAGAGAACATGTGTGCGCCTCTCTATCTGGGTTAATATCGGAGACAACAATTAAGATGGTAAATAGTGTTTTTTAGATATTTTTTTGTAGACTGAAATAAAATAATTTGCCTGAAGGAAAAAAAGGCTAAAGGGAAAACAAAAAGATGTTTACACAGCCTGACTGACAATCTGAAAGACAAATATTTCCACCTGGAAACAACCCAACCGCATTCTGGACTAACTCAGAAGTTGAGATTTCTGACCTCTAACTAAAAAAGAGATAGCAAATAAAATCCGAGCTCCAGCAGAGGCAGTCTCCCTTCGAGATGAAGGCTGGAACACTCCTCTGGATCAATGTATGATCAGTTACTGCATCCCTAATTACAAAAAAGTTGGAACATTTGGGAAAAGGTAAATAAAAACAACATGTGATTAGTTTTCTGAAACAATAAAACATGCAAATCATATGTCTGATTGGGTATAGTGTAAAGACAAGGTATTAACTATTGAATCAGGATTAGTATTGGGGGGTGTATGGTCAATTTGATGTTGTCAATATGCCTCTGAAGTTGGATCAGGAGCAATAAAGGACTGCAAAAGCTGAGGAATGTTAAAACAGCACAAGGAGGAACATTTCAAAGCTAATCAGATTAACTGGCAACATGGTTGTGTACTTAAAAGCTTCTGAGAAGAAAAGATCTGGATGTATTCATTAGTCATTTATTACAAGACAGAATTGGGTTAGCAAGATCCTTATGCCACACTAGACACTATGACCTAGTTCTGTAAAGATCATTCCATGGGTTCAGGAAAACATAGGACATCTTTTGTCTAGAAACACGCTTTGATACTCCAATCAGGACTAACGTACCATGCAAAGAATGGATCATATTTTGAGGTGTCACAGTCTTACTTGGGCTGCAGCTCATTTGAGACCTATTAGATGTGCTAAACTGTTTTGTGGTTACAGACATCAAGCATTTTTTAATTTGAAAATCAATCGCCTCTCACCTTCTCTGGGCTACTGGGGAGAGGGACAATCCCACGTGTTTTTTTGTGCCCATTTTAAAAGCCAACATCCACGGTCGTATTGGGCTGCATTAGTGCCTATGGCATTAGCAGTATTGGGCTGCATGAGTGCCTATGGCATTAGCAGCGTTGGGCTGCATTAGTGCCTATGGCATTAGCAGCGTTGGGCTGCATTAGTGCTGCATTAGTGCCTATGGCATTAGCAGCTCACGCATCAGGAGAGTCACCATTACCCTCTTCACCATGTTGAGTGATATCAGATTTGTAGCAGCATACAATATGCTGCCATCCAGATGGTATATTTTCAGGGAAGGTTTTAAATATGGCATGAAAACACAGGCTAACTGCATACCATCAAAAGGGAGTCCAGATGCTAAAATACCTGGCTTGCAGTTCAAATCTCTCACACTTTGTGTGTAGTACAAAGGACACTTTCCCACTGGCTGCAGTACCTGTACTGAGCTCATAAAAAAAGCTCTTCTCATGCTCAATATTCTTGCCAGTGTCAAGACTCCAGCACTACTTAACATTTCCTACCTTTCGTTGGCCTTTGCTAATTTGAAATGAACGTAAATATCCCAAATTTTGTCTATATTTTATCTGTTTAACAACTGATATGTTGTCCTTGGACTATTTATTCAAGCAAACATGTTGATCAAATGTTTTTACAATTAGAGCATTTGTGCTCTATTTACATTTTACATTCTTATGCGCAACTTTGTTTTGTAATTGGGGTTATGCAAATGAGCCTTGGCATTGACAGGTGAAGTCCAATCGTCCTCCCAGTACATCAGTGGGCTCAACAGTTAATTGGATTTTAATCATGATTAAAATGATGCCTCCCAGCAATCTCAAAAATACCATAATTTGGAACAAACAACTATTTTGTCAAATTCTACTTTGCTTGAGGTTAAATTAAAATGAAATTAATCAGATTGAATGCAGGTCGTTAATGGAAGTGTGGAGGAAGTATGTTCAAATGCAAGGCTGGAGTGACAAGAGCAAGATAAAGTCGAGCATGGCAAGGCCAAGTGATGTGACGGGGATGTGACGGGGCCTATCAGGAGCAGGAAGGAGGAGGAGGAGATGGATAACACACCAAGAAAAACCAGCAAGACCACAATGGAAACTTCCAGTGTCTTGACTGTTACACATGTTTAAGTGGGCCTCTGAGATTTGTGTGTGTGTGTGTGTGTGTGTGTGTGTGTGTGTGTGTGTGGGTGTCCAGGTATCAAAAGTTCTTTGAGTTCTTTGAGGGAATGTGGGTACAGCTTTGTTTGGGCATTTTCCCACTTCCCAGCATTCCACCGCATCCCAGCTCTCCCAGAAAGATTGGTGGAAGACAATTAAGAAAATAATCGTTATCTTGCACGAGCAATTGCCCCTCCCTTCTCCCTTCTCCTTCTCACTACCCCCATCCCTGCCATCTGTATCCCTCCCTCCATCTCTCCATCTGTATACCTCCCTCCTTCTTTCTCTCCATCATGTTTATCTTTTCTACACATATTTTTGCCTCTTACCCTTGCCTCTCTCTCTCTCTCTCTCTCTCCTCTTTCCCTCCACTTACTTGCTTCACTGTATTCTGTCTTCACCTCCTCTAGTTCTCTCTGTCCCTTCTTCCTACCCTCCCTCCGTCCCCCCCTCTCTCTCTTCTATTCTGTCTTTCCCCCTCTTCCTCCCTCTCTCACTCTCTCTGTCTTTCTCTTCCATTCTCTCTCTCCCCCCCTTCCTCTCTCTCTGTGTGGCTCGGGGCGAGTGAGAGAGTCCTGTTGTTGCGTGTGAAGGGGTCAGCCTGGCCCCTGCCACTCAGCACTTGGATCCCTGTGTAATTTGTGCATTAGCTTCTTGGCTGCAGGCCCGCGCCCTGCTGCAGATTAAAATAAAAAAGACAAAGGTAAACACTGCTTCCACCACTGATACGCTCTGCCCTTCCATGCACGCCAGGACTACACCACTTCCTGTGTGTGTGTGTGTGTGTGTGTGTGTTGGGGAGGGGAGTGCTAAGGGTTTCCTGCGTCAGGCTAGAAAAATTAGAGAGCAACTGGACAGTGAGAGAGAAAGAGAGGGAGAGAGAGGCAGAGAGACAGAGAGAGAGACAGAGGAAAGGGAAAGAAGAGAAAAAACAGAGAGAGCAGAATAAAGACAGATGGAGGTGAATGAGAGAGATGGAGAGGTAGAGATACAGGAGTAAGAAGTGTGTGTGTGTGTGTGTGTGTGTGTGTGTGTGTGTGTGTGTGTGTGTGTGTGTGTGTGTGTGTGTGTGTTGGGGGGGGAGGGTGGTTGTAGAAGGAAAGAGTGAGCGAGAGGAAGAGGGGCAGCGCGGCACGTAGCCCAGGCCTTGCATAACTGCCTCTTTAGGCCCTCACACACATGGGGAAGGGGAGGGGGGGTGTTTATTGATCTTAGTCACACAAGTATTGTAAAGAGGAACTTTGGTATAGGCCGTTAGCACGCTATGGGAATCTTCTGGGAGGCGGCAGGGAGTTGGCAGTGGAGGGCGAGCCCAGACCCTGGGGCCCCTGAGCGCCTCCGCCCGGTGACACCGCGGCACGGAGGAACTGACCCTGAGCTTCCACCTCGTAGAACCACCCCACCAGTAGGTTTGCCCTGTGGGAACAACCCCACACGGAGCCAAAGGAGGCGGGACCATCAGTCGCACAGGAGAACACGGCACACTGCACAGCTGAATGCAGCGGAGCATCGCACAGAAATACACAGACAACGCAACAAAAACAACAACTTCATCTTTACATGACTGGGCACAGCCCACAAAGTGTTGAGTTTTGGTCAGGGGGGAGATCTAATGCAAACTACTTCAGCAAATAAAGTCCTCTCAGCTCACAGGTGTCAAGATAGTCCTTGAGACAGGCCCCCTCTCTGGCCCCTCACTGCCACTCAAGAGTGGTGAGTCTCACTGTGATTTTTGGCAAGATGTGCATTAGAAAATATGTGATGGCACTGCATTCAGGGTAGTTTTTGTGTTTTATCAGTGTGCTTATGTCCATCACAAGCCAATGGAGGGGTTTACTACAGGTGAATAGGGTAATATATTTAACCAATACAAATCCCCACAAAACTTCCTCAGCTGATTATTTATATTAGTATTGTATTTTTGTATTGTCAGTTTTCTTAAATGTCAAGTATCAATATGTACACGAGGCATCATACACTTCAACATATACATTAGTTATCTACATTTTTGACCTGTACTGTATGGGTAAACAAGTTAAACAGCCTAACCTATTTTCTAGAAGCCTACACTGTGTAGATGTGATTTAATATGCACTGAGACAAGTCCCACCTTCTTCCGTTCCATGGACAATGCATAGTCCTCTATAGTATTTGCATTCTACTGAAATGCATTGATTCTCAATGTACACCCAAAGGACTTAAATAGGTAGTGCGTTCCAAAATGGCCCATGTTAGCATATCAGATGGTACCCACCAGCCCTCTGGCTCAGGAACAAAGACAACTTCATAAGCAAGACAGAGGAGCACTGCCTACTACCAAACCACATATATCATAAACATGACATACATATACACTAACATAATCCCACTGTACAATAACAAGCTTTTTCACCTAGAGGAATGTAATAATGTTTTCTGTTTGGCCTACAGGATGTACGTTATTCCCCGATAACCGGACACCTATGACATGTAAAAATGTTGAATCACTGTTCCATATCAATGCTCTTTAGAATGGTAACTATAACAACCAAAATAAACTAGAGCAACCTTGTGGATCTACTTTCTCACGAAGGGTTAGACTACACCAAAGCTACAAACCAGCCGTTTGTTTGGCGATCACTGCTTAAAGAAAATAATGAAACAAACATAAACAGAAATGTGGCCACTGGATCACAAGTGGCATGACGGCCTTCTAGGTGTTCAATATAGGGGACTAATGGACTCGGCGGAAGGATATGGCATAGTGGCGTTCTTCGCCCCACCTCGTCTATTAGTCACCTCACCTCACACCTCAGCATATATTATCCCTGACTTAGAGACTGGTGCACTGTTATGTCACAGAGAGTTATCAAATACCCTTCTGGCCTTTATGTGAATATGTCACAGAGGGTTGAAACATTAACATATAGAGCTTAGGTAAAACATCAACTGCATCCCATAATATGACCCAGGGAAGATGTGTGTTACATATGGCTTATCACTGCACTTCATGTCTGCCACCTAAAGATGGCTGAGAGAGATAGTACTCCTAACCTCTGCCTGAACTCCACTGATACATTAACAGTACATTAGCAGGGTCTGCCATACAGATCTCAAGTCCTGTACAGATTCAATGACGAACACACATTGTGGCAGATAGCCAGCGCAACTTCTTCTTACACCACCAACTGAGCTGAAATGCAAACAGCTGCCCAATATCAGTCAAGCAGTGGTCAGGACCAGAGCCCCTGCAGACCTGCCTCGTCCTGCACTCAGCAATCCAGAGCAGCGCTTCTTCCCTGTCAGCCTCTGTAGGCAGTGCTGGGTTAAGGCCGTGCTGGGTTAAGGCCATGCTGGGTTAAGGCCATGCTGGGTTAAGGCCGTGCTGGGTTAAGGCCGTGCTGGGTTAAGGCCGTGCTGGGTTAAGGCCGTGCTGGGTTAAGGCCGTGCTGGGTTAAGGCCGTGCTGGGTTAAGGCCATGCTGGGTTAAGGCCATGTTGGGTTAAGGCCATGCTGGGTTAAGGCCGTGCTGGGTTATGCGCAATTTATGCTTCCACACTGAATCAACGAATGCGGTGTTGTAAACCCCCATCGCCTGACGTCCTTAAAACTGCGCGTCAAATCAACACAGAGTCTGTGATTGGTGGAGTTCGTCCACTCGCTTTGCTTTGATTGGTGGGTGTATTTGAGTAAAATGCTAGTCCATCCTAGGGGAGAGCCAGTTAAAATCAGCCCTTTTTTACATTTTGCATCATTCTTTCATAACCTACACGAGTAAGGAGATATGAGCTCTGCAAAATAAGTGGTCTGATATATTTTTTGCTACAATAACACACAGTGTCTCTTTAACAGTGATGTTAACAAAATGAAAGCATGGCGAAAGAATTTGCTAGACATAACATGCATATCATGCATATGGTGCAGGGGTAGACTAGTGTCACACAGCAGTGTTTGGTGAAGTGTGCTACATGAACACAGACACACTCAACACAACTTCAAAAGGTCCACGACAGCATCAAGGCAATGAAGTGCCTTTTGTGTTGAGTCTACACAGAACCATAAACCAACTTTAGGGCCATGCTGGGTCAAAGGTCAAGCCAATACAGTGTGGCTAAAAGCTCCAGTTCACCAGTTAGGCTTAAGTAAAAACAGTCTAACCATGATGTTGTAAACAACACCCTGTTGGGGAAGTACCATACTGCAATGACAAACTAACCAAACCGAGTTGAGTCGAGCTGGTACCATGTAATGGAAAAGAGGCTTTAGTAACCATAGTTGTAAAACTTGGCTACACTTTGGGGAAACTGCACCACTGCTCTCTCTCTCTCTCCCTCCCAATCTGGCCAGTTCAAGAGAACACTGCCTTACTAGTGTGTGTGTGTGTGGGGGGGGTGAGGCACAATATCCTCGGCTAGACACTTTGGCTCATCTTCAGCTGAAGGTGTTGGCAGGAGCCTATGTCCCAGCGATTACACAAGAGCTCATGTCCCAGAGATTACATTACACTAAGGAGCTGGTCATACTGTCACAATGTGGTGTGTGTGTGTGTGTGTGTGTGTGTGTGTGTGTGTGTGTGTGCGTGTGCGTGTGTGTGTCGTCTTGGTCTGTCATTAAGACATGAATTAGATAAACAATGAAGACTAAAGAGATGTTGAAACACAGAGTGTGTGGGCAGGCAAGAAAACAGAGCCTGTGTAAACAGTACAGCACGAAGGCCAGACAAGGGAGATTAGATGATATATTATGTACACTGGGAATCAGTGATTATGCTTGGCTTGACTTGATCACAATGACTTTCTGTGCTCAATTTCCTCTATAAACTGTCTCTCTAATCTCAGAAACACATACTGTGGGAACACAGGTGGCACAGCTGATGACAGAGAGCTATAAATTACACCTCAAGCCAAAAATGACAGTCATCGCATTACACAATCTGCAAGCTTCCACAATTTACACAGACAAACCTTCCGGGTTCCATAATTATTCAAATTGAAAATTCAAACTGATTTAATTAATCTATAAACTTGGTTACACCGGTTTCAATGACTATTAAAACTGTATAAATCAAAATCTATTGATTATTTTCAGGAGGTAGGCATCCAGTCAAGTATTGCCTTTGTTTGAGCATCTGCGATGTCTGAACAATCAGATCTGAGTCACTCAAATGTTACCATTGTCATATCTGTGGTTAAGGTTGGCACTTGACTCCATTAAAACAGGCTGTAGTAACAGTGTTGGCCGTACGTATGCAAGTGTATTGAGAGTGGAAAATTCTTAAAATTTTGCTTGTTAGATTGGCTTGTTAGGTCAAATTGATCAGCCTTTATCTATCTCAAGCCAAGTCAGACTTTTCAAATGGTAGTGTTGGCTTTGACTTTCTCTGAAGTACACATTCATAAGAATCCTCAAGCATTCGTAAGCGCCCTTCTGCCTGTACACCAGCAATATCTTAAAGGAGGAATCCAGTGTGAATCATTCCAAAGCCCTGTTGTTTGAGGTCACTGAGTGCTGTCTGCAGGAAAAAGAGCCAGAAAATTTGAAAGACCATAGGCCGAATAGCAAACCGGCAGTTAACATTAACTGAATAGGGCATAGGAAAATTACTGTAAACATGAGTTTCTTTGCCCCATTTGGTTAGTGTTAGCTGCCTATTCACTACTCGATCTATGTAGAATGAATCTTCTGGTTATTTTTACTTTCTCTGAACCCAGCTCAAAACTGCCTCGGAATATTTTTAGAAGCAAAGCAGACTCTCTCTCATGTATGTGGCTTGGATTAATCGAAACTCGTGAAGACCCAGTTCTTCCAAGAATATCTCCTGGCGTAAATTTTGAGAATGCACTTAATAATTTAATTTCTCTACACTGCGTTACACTATTGCACTTTTAACTTAAAATAGCGCAGATTCTATGTTAACAATATGCACTCCTTGTTAGTCCTTTCATTGTGTTGTAGCTTGAATGTTATCCTCTTTTGTAAGTTGCTTCGGATAAAAGCGTCTGCTAAATGCCTAAATGTAAATGTAAATTATCTCAAGCCTATTTGGGTGGCATGAGATATACAAGCTGTGGTTGACTGCTGGCTGGGCTGTGTGGGTTGACCTCAGCTAAACTGACACTGATTTAGCTGATTTAACTGTCGTAAATGAGGCGAGTTTGGAGCTAGGTCACATTCAGGACCTACAGAATTCAGCGCACACAGAAAATATCAGGAGAGTCAGTGGTCAGCGGGACAATATTTTGGAATCATCGAGATGCTCAGCTAAAATCATGGACAAACTGTAGACCATTATGATAACCACTGTTGTACTTTTCCTGCATGACCCCTGGCAGTTGGGTTGGCCCCCTGAGCTGCAGATCTGCCCAAAGTTTATTCCTATACTAACTACCACAAGGGAGTTTTTCCTTGCTCCTGTTGCTCTTGGGTGCTCCTTGCTGTAAAGCACCATGAGACAACACTATTGTAAAAGGTGCTGTATAAATATAACTGAATTGAACTAAATTGGTCCACTGTAGTGGTGCTCACCTCTGCGCAGGATGGTAATGGGTGGTGCACTCGTGGCTACAGGGTCCTTATCCGTGGCATGCAGGGGCGAAGGCTTGGCTTCAGGGCTGGTACACAAGGCCCCTCTGCCGTTAGGGATGTCCAGGATCTTGAGTTCTTTGATGTCCACGGCACTAAATGGGACCAAACACAGCTTCAAAAACCACTGAACCAAAATGAGGTGCATGATACAGAAGAATAATACAAAAAACCCACTTGAATCAGTGTGTGTGTGTGTCACTACTGAAACTGACAGGCACTTGAGTAAGCACTTGTCTTTTCAGTTGTTTTGTCTGTTTGCTTGTTGTTTTTACATGTTGTTTTGAACAGATCAACCCCTACCTAAATGTAACCTCAGGTACTGAACACCTGATGCCATTGTGGAATGGCTGTCTCAGAGAGAGTGTTTGACTGGATGGGTCAACGGCGGAGACTTCTCCCTGATATACACCAAGCGTGGCTCCACAGTTTATGGACACGAGGCTGCCCGACCAATCTGATGCCATGGCACACGATCCTACGAGATTCACAGCGAGATTCAAACCAAACAGAACGAAAGGGGAAAAAAGCTCCCACAAACAACAATGTTTATGGTTGCAGTTCGCAAAAAAAAATTATATTCTGACTTCCTCAATCGCTAAGTATAGCGGACTTTCAATGTTTCCACTTGCTAAACTTTATATCCAGTTACGTGTGCTCTTAAGTAGCGTTATTTAAATACCATAGATATGAATGCGTCCTTATGTTTATGGGACAAACATATTCTCAGGGAATTGGCTTAATGTTAGTTTCCACCTTAGTTTATTTACTTACGTTAAAACGGCTAAGCTCGCACAATAAAGTTAGCCTGGAGACAGCTATCCCGCAGGATGTAAAATTACCTTTCAATTAAAAATAGCTTACCTTGCGTTGACGTTAATAATAAAATATGTTTCCAGTTAGCTTGCTGCAGCTCTTGAACCAGTCCAAACATCGACTCCACGCACGTGTGCCGCTCACTTCCTTCAACAACAATCTGAGAGCATACGTCACTTCCAGTAGCCTACCACAGTCTTTCCCATGGTCTCATCCTTCCAGAGCTGTTTTCCAAATCCCCAAGGCTGAGTATAATTTGGCCTAATTTGGCCTAATTTGGCCTAATAACCTATCAATTCTACCCCAGAGTCGTTAAAGGGCATTTTGTGTTAAATGGTAATATAAGTATTTGTCAGTGAACCGTTTTGAAAATGGCGTAGATCAATGTTTGAAATGTCCCTAGCCTAATCAAGTCAAGCTTTCTTTAGGCCTTAATTCAGAAATTAGAAACAAACATGATGGTTTGGTGGAGCTGCTGTTTTATGTAAATTATCTGTTGTTTACAGGCTATTACAGTAGCTTAAAGCAGAAGTAATCACAGAATAGATTATTTTAATCATTCAACATTTATTTATAAATACACAAACATGTTACATCAATTCATGAAGACAAATATTCACACAGATTGCGTGTAGGCCTAGGCTACAGGTCAGAATGAATAATTAACAGCTTGTTTAATGTTCTTCAGAGTTTCATAGCTCATTGGCTCTTAAAAAAATCCTTCATTGTTTGCACAGTGTTCTACCCCTTACACTTACAACCTATAGATACAGTAGATCAACAAAATGGCTACATTCTGTGTGGGGAAAAGGACAATCATGAAACAGCTTGTCATAGGATGACCAAATAGTGCTTTTCAGGCACATTACAATCTAGTTAACAGGCAACAGTTAAAAAACTCATATACACATCAGTATCACATTATCGGATTACATCGTTATACAAAAGTGTTTTACAAGCCACCAGAAATTTTCAGAGGATTTATAAATGGTATTCATTTTAGGTAATTCTAATTCAACACATCAAGGAGTCAGCAACTTGCATCGGTACATGATTCAGTAAAAGGCACTTGCTGCATTTTCTTTAGTTCCATATTCCAAAAAAAGCAGTGTTTCAGAGGTGGTTGGGTCACATCACTACCCCTAATACAATATTTTACCCCTCTATGTGTCTCACTACAATGAACTTTTCTCCTCTCAGAAGAAAATGGCCCTTTTAATCAGCAGCTGATATGTACGTCCCTGCTATGCATCAAACAGTGTAGGATTGTTTGACCTGAGCAAAATTTGCTTGGATATGAGCTTTCCTCAAAACAATATTTGACCTGCAGTGTTTCACTTAAACATTAGCAATGATCTGAGTGCCTATGTACTTTAGTTATGGGCTGAACATTAGCATTGATCTGAGTGCCTATGTACTTTAGTTATGGGCTGAAACAGATCAGACAGTACCTCTGCAGAACTGCCAACTAGTTTGGGTGAGCAAAGGATTGATTTCAGTCTATGAAAAGCATCGTGTTTTCTATTTTCTACCTTACAAAAGCCATCCCATACTGTAATTAACAACTTCTCAGATTTCCACCTCATCTTATGCCCCTGTCCAATCAGAAGTGAGCTTGTTGAGAATGTAAGGGCACACACGCAGCCTGCTTTGAGAACAGATGAGTGAGTGCACCATTAGTGTTACACTATTCCACGTGTCGCTGGTACTGCTGGACGCTAGCAAATTTTTATGAATGTGTGGAAATTTGCACCTGCCTGAAAAGACAAGTAAACTCTAAGGGTGAGCTGCCCCCTCCCCCTCCCCTTGCCTTTTTAATTCTCCTCCCGTGTGCGCAAGGTGGCACGCAGGTGGCATCGTTTGTGCTTCATGGTGAGACCGTACTCTGGGGTCATGTCCAGCTGGTCGCCAGGAATCTTGTGGAACTGCAGGCGCTGAATGAGGATGGCCAGGAAGAGAAAGACCTCAGCACGGCCAATGGCCTCACCGATGCAACGCCGCTTGCCCATGCCGAAGATCATCACCCTCTCGCCCTCCAGCTTGTTCAGCTCTGTGCCATCAGCGGACAGGAAGCGTTCTGGCATGAAGGTGCCTGGATCCTTCCACTGCGCACTGAGGGAAGACAAATGAAAAAAAATGTTTAAATCCTTCACTTAACTGCAGGAGAAACAGCTTCAAGTAGAATCTGCTTGTTGACTGCAAGGTCTGCACACAAACATTCCAAATCAGACAGTACCTCGGCAGTTGCAAAACAGTATTACTAAATGTCAGAAGAAACATAACAGCAGAGCTAGTCATTCATAGCGTTCTGTCTGGTATGAGACACTTACGGGTCATGGTTGATCTGATACTGGTTGATAAACACACAAGTGTCCTTGGGGATGAAGTAGCCATTGAGAGAGGTGTTTCTGGCAGTGCTGCAAATTAAATTTCAGAGTTAGATGGCTCCTACGGTATACAGATTTGTTCTTTAAGGATTCATCCACTGTTTTTGATTGAGACTCTGTGACTTACCAGTGCGGAATAGTGAAAGGGAGGAAGGAGGAATGACGGAACAGCTCCAAAATGAAGGCTTCCAAATATGGGAGGCTGGACTTCTCTGACAGACGTGGGTTCCTCTCCAGTCCAATCTTTTCCTCTGCAGAGGGTTAAAGGTCAATAAATGAGCTTCATGCTGACAGGCTCAGCTTAGAGTTGAATGGCCTGACATTGTTTCAGTGTCCTATACTCACTTATATCTTGGTGAAGTCTCTCCTGGATGTCTGGGTAGGACACCAAATACATAACAGCCCACGACAGAGCCGTGCTGATGGTGTCAAAGCCTGTAATAGAACAGAGCATAATCATGTTTACTGACTTCTAGAAGGTTCTATAAAGTACAGTCAACATGTTTAGTGTGTGAACTCTAATATCAACTTAAACATAGCCAACCTAAACATACATCTCATGATCAATTTGGAAAAAAATAAATGTTGACTTACTCACCTGCACCAAAGAGGTCATTGACAATGCCAACAATTTTCTCATCCGACACTTGCACATTTGAGTTTTCATCTAACTTCCTGTCTTCACAGTGGTCAATGAGGGAGTCTGTGATGTCACGGATGTTATCCTGAAAGAAGACAGACACTATGAGCAACACATATTCACTATGCCCGTCTATTTGCGTCCTGTGCTCAGCTCTTTGACCTTCACTGACCTTGTTATAAGTTTCATAGTGCTCCTTCACGATCCTCTGCACAAAGTTGGTGAAGCGGGCGTTGATGTTCATGAACTTCTTCATGGAGGAGCTGGGCAGGAAGCGGAGGAAGGGGATGAAGTCAGCGGGGTTTCCACTGCCCACGACCTGTCCAAACTCGTCGCTCATGTTGACAAGGCTCAGCAGCTCCTCGTCGTCATGGCTGTAGCGCCGGCCAAAGCACATGCCACAGATGACATTGGCCACAGACACCACAATGTGACGGAAAGGGTCAAAGCTGCCACTCTTGTCCATCACAGTCTGCAGGCGCTCCACCAGGTAGATGCCCTCCTTGCTGATGTGTTCCTCAAGGACGCAGGAGTAGGCTGGGTTCTCGCCCTCAAGCATGGAGAAGGAGCGCAGGGCACTCAAGGCCAGCTTGCGGCGGGCACGCCACACCCCGGCCTGGTCAGTGCTGAAGGACAGGCTTTTGCCGTCGTTGATAAACTGGAAGCTATAGAGGTTGGGCCGGCTGGCGAAGTCCTCGCCCTGCTTGATGAGCGCCTGGCGCACTGTGTCAATACCACTGAGGACCACCACGGGCCTCATGCCGATCTGGATTTGGTACACATCGCCAAAGCGCTTGGTCATAGCGCTGAGGCTGAGATGAGGGTTGCCGCCGAGTTCGAGAACATTTCCAATAATGGGGAGGGGTGTAGGACCCGGGAGCTGGCGGAGACCTTCTGGGATTTTTGTGCGGAGCTGCAACAGCAGGTATACTAAACACACTGTTGCTACGGCCACAAGGCTCTCAGAAACTGATAAAGCCCCCAAAAAAGGTAAAACCAGTAGTGCCATGGTTGAATTTTTTTTTTTTCCTCCAAAGTTTATATCTGAGCAGTCTCAGATAATGTTGATACTTGGATGTGCCTGTTGGATAAATTTAAGAATTAGGAATAATCAGTGACAAAAATTTTGTCTTGAAAAATCTTGACAAAAAAGACTACTAAAAAAAGACTACTAAAACCGCGTCTATGTAATCCATGTGCGGTAGATCACACGCGCAACCTGTAAGCTAACCGGCTGTGGAAACAAACGCCTTTAAAACATCTCCTTATACTGACTGCCTCGTGTTTGAGGGAAGTTTCCCATAATCACATTTTATTACCACATTGCCCATAGTACAAAATGTCTGCGGAAAAATACGGCTCGTTCTACCGTACCTGTCATTAGGAGCTGCAAGAGCCATTTGCAGAGTTTAAAAAAAATCCTGTCAGTAGCGTAATAATTTTGCACTCAATCACCAAGACAACAGCCTTTACACTGGCGCATGAACTGTTAAAATACAGTGCAGCACGCTAACATCTCAAACATCTATACTCTTATTCAATCAAAGCAACTGAAACGGAGAACTATAGAACGCTATAAATGGATTCACTCAACTTACCCAAAACAGTCAACAGGTATCACTCCGGACTACAGGTGCTGTTCGTGCTGGTGAGTGTACGGTCCCGCTACAGCTGTAAATTTCAAATTGTCGCTTTCCTAGAAAGCTTCTGATGTGATAGAACAGCAAGTTCTTTTATAGAGCGCTCCTTGACTTCATTGGACGATGGCTGCGTGACGCAACC
This sequence comes from Tenualosa ilisha, assembly GCA_015244755.2. Taxonomy (NCBI): domain Eukaryota; kingdom Metazoa; phylum Chordata; class Actinopteri; order Clupeiformes; family Clupeidae; genus Tenualosa; species Tenualosa ilisha. The sequence goes on from PYXC01000860.1 coordinate 487,929, forward strand.
AAAGGCGCTTCAGAACAGAGAGCGCAGGGCTCTTTGAGGTAGCGCGGCAGAGTGGACAGATTACAACTCAATTATGAAAACAATGGCAAAGTCTCCGTGGCGAGCTTTCTTAGGGGCGTAATAAAATTAACTGCCCCCTGTTAATTTTAACGTGTGTCCACACGGTTTCATTTTCCTATGCTTACTTTAAATGTCACATTTGTGTGCGCTAATTTCATACAAATTTTATTTACAATATACACTAAACCTTAAACACAATTACTGTCAGTATATTACAAGTGGAAATAGACAAGGCTGATTAGGACAAAGGAAATATTGTTCAGGCCCTGTAACTATTTTTATTATTATCACATTATTATTTAGCCCAAAACTGAGTAACTTGGCCTATTCGTCAGTGTTTTTTCCTTTTCTTTTTTTTTTTTTTTTTGACATTATACTTTATGGCGCTGAACGTCAATTACTTTCTTTTTTTTAATGCTGTTTGACTAATAAGAAAAAGAGTCTGACCATGACATTAGATGCAAGTTTTACAAGAAAATGAGGGAACCAGAATAACAGCAATATTAATTGTATTCCAGGGCATCATTTACCACATAACCACATTTACCACAAAACATCCTTATGGCACCTAAAAAGTACAGACAAGATCCTATATTTGTATTGAATATTATTATACATAGGCTATGTATTTTCATTAAAAGTAAGTGTTATTACTGAGTGTACATTATCTCTGAGGAAGTGATAAGGCATACATTCTGTAGTCATTTTACCTTTGCTAAGATCCCTTCAAGTTATTAAGCAGCGCATCTCCATGGCGTGCAAAGGCGTCTATTCTGCGCCGCAGAACTCCATGCCCCGAAGAGGTTTTAATCAAAGAACTCGTCCCTGACAGTTGGATAAACCTCACTCATGTCAACAAATCCATCTGTCAGATGTTACATTTGATCAGAAAACTGCCGAACATAAGAGTAAAGGGATGAAAACAGGAGGCAAATAAAACACTAGATCCAAAAAGTCTGGCTGGATTTAATGTTTCAGACCGCAATTCAAACTCAGTTGGCTGCAACGTTACATTTGGTAAATTTCTCCTCTCTCCGCTCTCCGTGTTGAGTAGCCTATGTGCTGAAAAATAATAATAATTTATTATTTTAATAATAAAACATTATTGTTGTTGATATTATGAATAATATTGTTGTTGTTATTGTAAATCTAAAATAACTCAGAGTAAATCCTTGGTGTGAACACGGCCTCAGGAAACAAACCTGGGGCAGGTCAAACTATCAACACGGTATTTCAGCTCCATGAAAGTTAAGCTCTTATTTGATGACCTTTAGCGCTAATAGCCTGTCTTACCTAATTTTATCAAGATTGAAATTCTTTAAATTGTGTTTACCGTAGAAACAGCACGTTCATTTTCTTATGTGTCTGTTTTTGTTTGTGTGTTTGTTTTTACTTTTTAAATTTCATATTCATTTTGCGTTGCTTCCCATTCTGCGCAGTGCAATAGGCCTATAGCATATGTTGCAACATTGCAATAGCTATTGATGTTTAGACAAAACCCATCGGGGGCGTATTTTGAACGGTGAAAACTGCCGTGCTCTTGTTTGAGAATTTTTTGCTGAATTGCCTAATAAAGTCATAAACTCCAGTCAGATGGACAAGCTTTGCGTGTCGTGTTATCATGGCAAGTAACAAGTTGTGATAAAATTGTCAAATGCCATAGCGTGCATGCACCTGTTAGCACTGTAGTTAAAGATTGGCCAGTTGCGTGAGAGCACCTCAGCCAAGCCCTTGCCTTCCCCCAACCTGATTTTTTGGTGCTGGGGGGAAACGCTGTCAGCAACAGCAGAGGTGAAAGGGTAAATGAGGTCACAGTAAACAGAACAGTTTCGTGTGTTGGGTGAATTAAACTTTATTTGAACATACCTGGTGCCCATCAGACCGACCTATAAGGCCCTCTGATAGTCAAAAGACCAGAGTGTCATCCTGGTGATGATCCAAGCAGGATATTCTTTTTAATCACCCATTCGTGACAGGTCTATTCATGATTACAACTTTAAATATGTAATAAATCTCACATCACTGCTTTGTATCAATTGTATGAGTTCCGTGTCGTAGGATACCTATATCTTGACATAAATGGTGATTTTGCGATGCTGTACTGACGTAAGTTATCGAACACACGCGTGCAGAACACACACACGCTCGCTCTCTCTCTCTCTCCCTCTCTCTCTCGAAGCCAGAGGCTCAGTGCCATGCAGTAGCATATACGGATTCAGTCGTGTTGCTTGATGCGTCTGTCGACTCCCGCTGTGTCGGCCAACCGTCGGAGCTACCCGATCAAGTAGCGCCTTCGCGGTCCTGGTGTTCGCGTGAGAAAGCGGAGCTCTCGCTCGGAGGGGTGGGCTCGCTGTTCGGGACAATCCTAAATCTGCTTGGTCAGTCACGCGAAGGCAGCAGCCCCTGGAAAGACACAAGGGTCTTAAACTCGCAGAACAAAGAGCGCAGGACGTGAGAGTTTTTTTCTTTGAGAAAAGAGGTGCACATATTTGCGCGCCATAGCTTCTGTAAATGCGAGGATCTTGGTCTTTTGAGTCATGCGATCTGCCACTCAGGGTTCCAGCAGGCAAAACGACAGGGCTGAAATCAACTGCTTAAATCCCCCAAAAAGCTGTTGCTCAGGCAGAAGTCACGGTAGTGCCAAGCATGGCAGGTCCCGTTGCGTGTGAACTGCAAAGCGCCTGCTTCTTTTCCCCCTCATCACATGAAACTGATAAAGCACACATTTACCACGCTTTGAGTTACATAATAAATGCATATTTACCCTAATTCACTCAGGGAGCCCTCCAGAGCTCAGTGACGGAGTTATTGACACAAAGTGTGAGTCTTTTCCAAACATACATAGAACATGTCTCACATACTGTAGGCTACAACTAAGTGCCGCTACGATAGTACGCCAATTCTAAAGTCTAAAGCATTTTTTCAGCTGTATGACAACAATAGGCTTTAAACGTCTGTTTCTTAGGCTACATTTACATTTATGCATTTAGCAGACACTTTTACATAAACTAGGCCTACATAAACAGTATTTTTGTGTCATTTTAATAGGCTATAACACCTATTGTGAAATAAAATAGCTTGGCCTCTCCCAAATCTTTTTATTTTATTTTATTTTATTTTATTTTTTTTATTTTATTTTATGAGATCTACAACTTTTTGACTTGACAAGAGTAAACTAGTAAGCTAGTCCTTAAATAGTATATCACATAGCCTAACTGATGAATATGTAGTGTTTAACTCAACAGAAAATATATTTTATTTCACATGTGGCTTACAGTCTCATACTCTATAAGGCTTCTGAATTGTAAACTGAAGATCATGGAAGTGTAGAGAGGTGGTTTAATGCTGATGCTTTAATGACTCTCCTGATAATTATCAGAGTAACGAAGAACAAAGCTGCCTCCCTCACTAGTGCCTCTGATGCCCCTGCAGAGGAATCTCCCTCCGTGCAAGATGAATGAAAGTCAAACAACTGTGAAGAGCCGTGGTCTGAGCACGCAACAGCCAAGCACCTGTCAAATTCACCTTACAGCCAGGTGTGCGTGTGTGTATGTGAGTGTGGGTGTGTGTATGTGTGTGTGTGAGAGAGAGAGAGAGAGGGAGTGTGTGTGTTAGCGTGGGGGTTGAAGACTTGCCTAATGCTCTTATTGCTAATCAACTCTCTACTGCTCCATGTCTGTGCCAAACAAGATTGCATGCGTGTGTGTGTGTGTGTGTGTGTGTGAGAGAGAGAGAGAGAGAGAGAGAGAGAGAGAGAGAGAGAGAGAGAGAGAGAGGTGTGTGTGTGTGTGTGTGTGTGTGTGTGTTTTCCCCTATAGACATACCTCATTGGGCGAGCAACAGGTTTTGTTACTGGAGTCACGGATTCCCAGATCCAGCTGCACGCGATCAGAGACAGGAAGAGAAAAACAAGCAGGCTGTGCTTTCATGTGTGGGAAGAACCTGACACCCCAACAGTTTGAACAGCAATTACACTATTGACAGCTGGCAGCTGATAACATGAATGACATCACTTGCATTATGGATGATCTAGAATTATGGAGTGGCCTGTAACACAGATAACCTGGCAAGCCAGTAGTCATGACAGTGAGTCTGAGTCTGTGCTAAGGGATGCTATGATCACTTGAGGACCAAGCCACTGTCCTTGCATGCGGTCAGACAAGGCCAAGCGCAATAGGCTTATGATGAACTCCAGTTCATGACATTTTGTTCATGATAGCTGCCCATGGGACACTGACGGGATATCCAATCAGGCCTGTGCTGGCCAGAGCTGGCGTGCAATTCCATTGAGGAGGGATTCACCAAGACAGGAGCCCCGTATTTAAATACACACAGCCAGGCCTATATATGTACTTGTGCATGTAAGCACACGTACAGTTGCACACACTCACACAAGCTCACACATTCAGGGACAAACCCGTGTAAGCAAGCAAGTGCTCCATTGCACATGATGTGAGTGAGGACAAGCATAAAAAGTGGCACCTAAGACATCGGGGGAGGGAATACCATGTTCAGAATTTTAACACTGTAATCAGGTTTTATTTTGACCCAGAATAGTGTTACATCTACAGGATTTTGGCATTTGACTTTTAATTTGTAGGTCTCAGTAGGTCTATAAAGTGACTGAATGACTGTAGCTGAAACAACCAGGGGCGCAGCTAGAATATGTTTTTCAGCCCCCATTACAATATTAAAATGTTCTAAGGGGGCCCGTCAGTGCCAACCCCTCGCGCCCTTGGAAACAACTATGACCCAAATGGGGCAGGAGACAAAAACATTTTAAAAACTGGAAGATTTTGTATGTAAGAATGAATAAACCAGTTACAGAACAGTCTTAGATCATGAAAGAGCTATGCTGTCCCATTAGATAACACGTGGTATAAAGCGGAGCGTGGGAATCTTGGATAAATAAGGTCAGAAACGCAACATCAAGATTAGTTCAGCGGCTCTCTCACTCAATGCGGTCCTCCGACACGCAAGCCCACACGCAAGAGAGAATAGCCGAGTCGCGCGAGTAGAGTTTCGGCAAGTAGCTCACAAAGGAGCGCGAGGGGGTGGGGGCTCCAATTGTATCACCTTCCCTTGACTGATAGGGCTCCGCGGCAGATTAGTAAGTGAGCTAACAGTGGCCCGACTCCCCCTCCGCCCCCCACCATTCGGTTTAATTCCGCTCGCTGCGAACAACAATAGTTGCGTGCGGAAATCTTTATCTCGGCCATCCATCTCGTTGTCACCTTGCTCACTTCGGACACGAAGGTGCCACTAAACGCCGCTCTTTCGCTGACTCAGACTGGCTAAGTAGGAGAGACAAATGAGCGCCAGCAGCGAAAGAAAAGAAGAAAAGAAAGGAGGGTATAAAGAGAAGCGTGTGGGGAAAGAAGATATGGAGACGCTTGTCACGCAAAACAAGCCAGGCATGCAGCATATCCCCCCTCTCTCTTGCACACACACACACATACACACACCACTCTCGCCCCCTTGCAGCGGACCTTTGTCAGGCACCATGAGGGCTCTCTCGCTCAGCGCGCATCTACGGGTTAATCATTGTGGCACAGGCCCGGCATTGCGTGCAGACCGTGTTTGCTCGGGCTTTGCCAAGGGTCGCGAGGTTGTGAAGGGAGAGAGCAGAGTGGGGCATCGGCCAGTCTCGCGGGTCACCCGTTTTATCAAAACAATCAGTGACTGTTTTTTTGGAAGCACGCTACTGTTGTGTAAATAGAGAAGTTGGCAGTGATTGAGTACATTCAGATGCCTTTTCCCCAAATAGAAGTCGCCGATTTCAATTAGAAAGTATCTCAACCCATACAAAACAAGATAAGTCACGACACATGCATCACAACTGCATTTGCCTTTTGTTCACACAAAAAATATCAGCTTTGCAAATGTTTTTTTCTTTTTCAATACATTGACCGCTGTTTTTTTTCTCCACTACCTTGAAAACACAAGATAACCAAACATAACAAAATATAAACAGATAAAAAGTATGAAAGTATTATTGTTATTATATTTTGTGTTATTTTATACCCCCCCCACACACACACACACACACACATACACACATAGAGGAAACACAAGACAAACAATTGAAAGTTGTAAAATACCACACATTCCTTCCCAAGCAGAGGCCAAAGGGACAGCACTGTAGAGTTTGTGGATGCAAAGTGGATGGTTGGAGGTGGAGGGGGCTCTGCTGTGGACTCTAATCCAAGATGGGACAGTCCTGCTGGGCAGCAGCAGTACATGGGGGGGGGGGGGGGGGGGACTAGGCATCTATCAGCACAGTCCAGTGTTTTTCTTGGAAGGGACAAAGACTCTCTCCCTCAGGGCCTTGTTGGGTAATCGACTGAAGCGGGTTCAAGTATAACAAGACCCCCTCAACCCTTCTGAGACAGGATGTCAAGCACAACCTGCTACTGTGTGTGTGTGTGTGTGACAGAAAGCATACAGCTTGCCTGCATTGTGTTCGTATCCAGCATTGGCTTTCACTCGGTGTGTGTGATTTGGCCTACGTGCAAAATTAGCGTTCATATCATCCTGCTCTATGCCATTTATCAGTCCATGTATCGGTCAGGTTTTTAAAAACTGTCACCTAAGCTAAAACACTGTTTGTGATGGTCCAAGGGCATTCCTATTTCTGTCTCAAGTTATATAATCGGTGAATGAAAAAAAGGGAAATGGGTCCAATTTTTAAAGTCTGCAGAAGGAGTTCCCAGTTTCCTTGATCGGGCCCAGAGCTGCTGCTGGAGGACGGGAAATCAGCCCACAGAGGCCAGGCTGGGCCCTGGCTACCGGAGACAGGAGCTGTCAGGAATAGTTTTGAGAACCATAAACATTATTGCAGCATTGTTTGGTGGCTGTGTTCACACCTAATGATGATTCTATTGTTTTGAAGTGTTTGTATCCACCCCTGTGGTGCACAGTCAGTATCCTCCTCTGTTCCCCAGAGCCAGTCTGGGATTCTCACATTTTGCCATGAACTGTCTCTTTCACAGCCTCCCTTCAAATCTCAACAATCACACACACACACACACACACACACACACACACACACACAGACACACACACACATATTTGCATACACACCAGATCTTGGAGAAATGCTGGAGCATTTGCACAGACATATGCCAAATGCACAGACACACTACTACTCCCATGGAAGCATGCACACACTCACACACACAGCTCATCTCAGTAGTGCTCCTCATTCATTTTCCCATGTGTGGTTCTGCAAGAGTTTGTTTAAAGTTTGTGTTGTGAAATCCAGCAGAGACTAATGGTTGCCTTGCGTGAGGAGTGTGTGTGTGTGGCGTGAGGAGTGTGTGTGTGTGGCGTGCGCTTGTGTCGCTCTTTGCCAAGTGTTATCTTCATCGCCTTCTCGTTGGCAGCCATTTAATCAACGCAGCATGCCAAGGAGCCAAGGTGGAGCATTCCACTCACAACACACTGAGCTATAATGCAAACACACACACACACACACACACAAACACACATAAAAATGAGCTTCCGCTATTTCGCTTCTCTCTCTCTCTCTCTCTCTCTCTCTCTCTTTAACTCTCCCTCTCTCTCTCTCTCACACACACACACACACACACGCACATGCACAGGCACAAGCACGATAAACACCTTCGAACAGATATTAAAAAGCCTGCAACCTGCAGTAGGTAACTACATGAGAGATTTACACAGTGAACCATTTTCACAGGTTGCAACCTGCCATCATTTCCAAATTCCAAAAAGTCTCCAACCCTGAACATGAATAGTTTATTGGTAATTTTATGGTCCGGCTGTGTTATGCATACACAAGCCCAATTCTTCTCTCTAGAGAGTGTCAGTGATAGAGCAACATGCAGATTCCTTAGACTGTCACACTAATCTAAGGCTGTATCCAGCTCATGGACCTGTGCATCTACAGTTGTAAAGAGTGTAAACAGAGAGCGTATGTTAATGCATGCATGGACATGTGTGTGTGTGTATGTGTGTGTGTGTGTGTGTGCGCGTATTGTACGTGCACATATGACCGTGTGTGTGTGTGTGTGTGTGTGTGTGTGTGTGCATATTGTATGTGCACATATGACAGCAGTGTGTGTGTGTGTGTGCGTGAAAGAAAGAGGGAGAGAGATAAGTGGTGTGTGTGAGATAAGGATGGCCTGTAATCCGTTGGCCTGTTGGTCGTTCTCACACACAATAATGGGAGATTATGGAAGTGTGTCATGATAACAGTTCACACTCAAGAGGGCTGTCTCTAAAGACTTTGCTTGTGTGTGTGTGTGTGTGTGTGTTATATAGAGAGATAGAGAAAAGTGAGAGGAAAAGTGTATGTGTGTTAGTGTGTGCATGTTTGTGTGTTTGTGAGAGAGAGAATGGAAGCTGTCTTTCTTCGCCCAAGCCCTTTGGGTGTTGCCCATTCCTAAATAAACTGCTGTCGCCGCAGGGCGCTGCTGTACCCCTCCACCCTCGTCTGACCTGGCTGGCTGCTGAGGGCCATGCAAGCAGCCCTAACAGGAAAGCAGTGCCGGCTACCTGCCAGATCCCAGATCTCCACCACAGCTTGGGCTGCCATCAGGCCTCTGCTCCTCTCCACCTAGTCCTCGTCCTCACCTCCTCCTCCTCCTCCTTCTCCATTTCTTTCTCCTCCCCAGCCCTCATCTTCCTCTTCTTAATCCTCCTCCTCCTCCTCCTCCTCCTCCTCCATTTCTTTCTCCTCCCCAGCCCTCATCTTCCTCTTCTTAATCCTCCTCCTCCATTTCTTTCTCCTCCCCAGCCCTCGTCTTCCTCTTCTTAATCCTCCTCCTCTTTCTCCCCCTGCTCTTTGCTGCATATTGGCACACTGGCTACTGTGTCAGAGTCACATCTCATCAGGCCTCTGGATTGTTAATGCAATCAACAAGCAACACAACAAATGCAATCTGTTATATTTAGGCCTCTAAAACAAGCATGGAAATCAAAAGAATTGTCTGAGGATTGAACAAAAATCTTTACAAATCCCAAGATATTATTATATGTGACAAAACACAAAGAGGTACTTTTTATTAGTTGTGATATCAATATCATATTTAAAGACTTACATACATACAAACATGCAATAAATAGGCCCACTTTTTGACTTGGACCTGCGTCTGAAAGTCATGTCTGGACTATTAGGTCACCAGTATGCCTACACTCCATTCTCACCTGGTATGAGTCTTATGTATGAACCAAATTCACCTTTTGAGGATGGGGAACGAAACTATGCAATTCTGGGGTATAACATGATACAAGAACAAATAAACAACAAATCAACAAAAAAACACTTCAGGCAATGTCCAATTGTGCAATCTTTTAATATTCACTTTTATCTTGTTTATGTTCATAGATATTCTAATTTGGTGGTTCAGCTATGCCCATGCCCTGGTATGCCAAACCAAAAATGCTTAGATGAGGAAATAAATCATAAATAACAAGTGATATTTCTAATAAGCATTGCAAGTTATTAATAAAATTAATTACATTTTTTACAAATCTCTAAGCTGTCAGAAGAAGAACACAGTATGACTGTGTTCTATGTATTCCACCATTTAGGTACTATAAAAGAAGAGTCTTGACACCGCCTGGCATTGCTGCTCAGCTCAACTCATTGGGCGAGTGGCTCTAGACTAGAGGGAGCGTAAGGCTGGATCATGGTATTGGAGTTGGATGGTAGCTCCAGTAAGAGTCCTGAATGCGATTATGAGAGACTGGAATTGACTTGTGGCTGCAATAGGAAGCCAGTGCAGAGAAACCAAAAGTGGAGTGACAGTACTTGTGTACTTAGTCGTTCTTGCAGTGACATTACATGTGTCATACAGAGTCCTCCATTTAATGTCCGTCTGGCAGTGCACTTGGGAAACAGACAAACAAAGCTTACGGAAGTCAGAGATAAATGATTTCCTACTTGCAATGTCCTGCATTTATTGAGCACTGCAGCGCATGTGTGTGGTGTGTGATCAGTCTGATGAGACAAATCATATGCTGTGTTCTTCCTCTTATCTGTCCCCATACCGCAATCTGATGGATCAACCTGCCGCTCGCACGACAGGTGTGAAGAAGTCATTTGGATTTGACTGTCGGCCAACACAGAGGCAGCCATCTACCAATTAAGTGTAACTGTAATTATGGCAGCAGGAAAACAAGCTGAAGGCTGCTACTGTTGAGCCTGAGGTCATTTTCTCAGGATCTATGCCATGCAACAGCAGGGAACACACGCCTCAGAACCATTTGAATTCACTACCATTGAAGCATACGAGCATGAAAGGGAGGGGAAGAGAGAGAAAGAAAAAGAGGAGGCAGCGAGGGAGGGGAAGAGAGAGAAAGAAAGAGAGAGAAGGGGAAGTTTAGCTGATACACTGTTTAGGTATTTGTGTAGAGATGAGAGGATGAACGTAACCATGAGTAAGATTATGACACAGGAAGCTTGGACTGTGTGTATGTGTGTGTGAGAGAGAGAGAGAGATCATGGATCTGAATGCATTTGTGCCTGTTGCATTTACATTTACATTTACATTTATGCATTTAGCAGACGCTTTTATCCAAAGCAACTTACATTTTGTCAACTATACTATACTGTACTAATAGCTCAGGGCCATTTTCCCTTAGCCAGGTTCCTTAACCACTACGGTACCACCACCCACATCACCTGTTGGCAAGTGATTGTCAGTTAAGAGTGAATCCTTGTGTGCGTGTGCGGGTGTGTGTGTGTGTGTGTGTGTGTGTGATCATGGGTGTGTATGCATTTGTGCCTGCTGGCAAGTGATTGTCAGTTAAGAGTGAGTCCTTGTGTGTATGTGTGTGTGTATGTTTGCGTGCATGCATTTGAGTATCAGCCAAATTCTGTGAAATCCTCCATGCTGGCTGCGTGAGGCCAGAGGACAGGGGCAGGGACAGGATGCTGTGAAGCTGGAACACAGGGCTCTGGCATCACCTCGTCACGTTTAGGTAGTCCACCATTCCAAAACCCCACCAAGACATTTTTCACATATCTGGAGTAGATCCCACAGGAGCCGAGTGTCAGCAAGCAGGGTGCCTGGGTGCAAACGAGGTCAAGGCTGATTGTGGAGCACACACCTTGACATCATCCCTTTTGAGATCTCCCCAAGCGAGCCAGCGGGTGCTGCACAAAAGGTGAGAGCCCAAGCGTGTAGGGGAGGCATTGCAACAAGTTCCAACTGTGGCGTTTGGTTAAGTCCTAGGCAGCAGTTTGGATGGATATCAGAGAGAGAGATCTGCATAGCTGCTGGGCAAAGGGAGAGGTCAAGGATAGAGGGATCATGGAGGAAGGAGGTGGCAGTCATGAGGAGAACACAAAGAGAAGATGGTGTCTGAGAACAGAGGGAGAGGAGAGAACACTTCCTGCGAAAAGTTTGGGTGGGGATTTTGGCATGGTTCTCACTCAGCCCCTTTCTTTTATTGTCTGTGTTTTTGTGAGTGTGTGTAGGTGTGTGTGTGTGGTGTGTGTAGTGTGTGAGTAAATGGAGAGGTATGCAAATTCTTGTAGTGTGAGTAAGATTTTAAGACTAAGCAATTGAGGCCAGTTGGTTTTTGTCTCTGAGCCAGATTGACTTCTGACACAGTGACTCATGGCCACTTGTTTAATCTGTGCTAATACTTTCTCTTTGGCAAAGACACCAAAGGATGTGTGCAGAGACATTTTACAATAACATGAGACAGCTGTTACAAGCTTTGACAAGGTGCTGTAACAGTATAGCGACAATACATATGTCAGACACACACACACACACAGAGGCACACACACAGTATAACAGGTAGATGACTATAAAAATATAATTTTGTGTTCAGAGGTGTGCCACTGCAAAAACAGTGCCCTCTGCACTGCACTATTTGTGGGCCTGTGAGTTGTGGGGCAAAGTAAAGCAGTAAAGGAGTGATGTGGGCACACGTCATGAAGCAGCCAGAGACCTCTTCCGTCTAGGGCAGCAGTGCAGAGACCCTTCAGAGAACTCACTGTACCTTTTTCCCTCCCGCCATTCACATCGTTTGCTTTGCAGACTCAGGGCTTATTTGTCAGGTCCCGTACTTAGACATGGGCGTTGTGAATACTGAGCGATTTACTAGTGCAGAGAGCTGAGTGCACAGCCTTTTCACGGCCAGAGGAAGACTTTCCTGAATGACAGCCTTTTCACGGCCAGAGGAAGACTTTCAGGAATGACAGCCAGCTGCTGAATGAGGCTTCCTGGATCCCAATCCTGTCCTGCTCAGCTGGCCTCGGCCCTGGCTCTGGGCTTCTGCGGCAGCACAGTGCTGCGCCCACTGCTGAAGTTCCGTGAAGGCCTTAGAACTCTTAGAACATGTGAAGAGAGGCTGAAAGATCTAGATCTATCAAGTGATGATACACATTTCACAGAACACAACTGATTTCAGTGTTTCTGTGTCTTCATCTTCCATGAACATTAGGCTACTGTGAAAAAAGTCTGAAACATCCACTCAGGACAGACATTTTTGAGAGAGCAAGAGACTGGTTGTATAGTCTACTGTAGAAGAGAGTGTAGTGTGATGCAAGTGTTTTTGAAATACGGAGACCATTCTTGGAAATAACCCACAAAGAAAAGCTCTCAGTGACACTCCTTGCAGAGTTGTTTGAATAATACATATATATATATATATATATATATATATATATATAATATATATATATATATATATAATTTACAAGTAAATCGTTATTCTTTATGACACATTTTTGAAAGTAGGTGTCTTTTTTTCAAAATCCATTCACAAAACCGTAATTTACATTTTTATTACATTACACTTAATTATTAATCATGATTATGGTTTTCCAAACTCTAGCTTTCTTATCATAATGCAGTTTTGATGTTAGATTTTGGTGACTGGTTGACACATTTCAGAAACTGTATGTATTTAAAGTGGTTGTAAGTAAGTAATAAGTGATATTTTAAAAGAACTGTTAAACTGTGATAATAATAGTCCTAATCTGCAGTATAAATGAAGATCTATATAAGCCTCCATGTTATTTTGTCAGACATGTTTATGTGGGGTCAGCACTGCAGATAGCTGTGAAATCAGCACTGAGAAGTGAACTTGGACCCATGTGATGTTTGAATGGTGTTTTACTGCAAAGTCAAGTGAGTCATCATCACCATTGCCCTTGTGTCTTGAAGCATGACTCCAGAATGACTTGTCTCCAACAGCTCAATCACAACTCATGGGGGAGCTCAACAGAGGCAAAATCTTTCTTCCTGGACGGTAAACAGAGGGGAAAGTACCCAGAATGCAACAGCCCCGCCACCCTCCCCCCTCCGTGACCTGCTTTAGCATGCCCCTGTTCATCAGGAAGCTGCTGTCAGGAGCTTGTGTCTCAGGCGAGCTTCTCACGCCAACGACGTCCATCATCAGCCACAGGGGCTCCTCAGGTCACGAGGATAGGTAGGAGGTGCTGGAGTGTGTGTCTGTGTGTGTGTGTGTGTGTGTGTGTGTGTGTGTATGTGTCTGTTTGGCTATGCGTGTGTGTGCCTATGTGAATGTGTGTGTGTGTGTAAGCCTGTGTGTGTGTGTGTGTATGTCTGTGTGTGTGTGTGTGTGTGTGTGTGCATGAGTGCATGAGCGCATTTGTTTACCAAGTTTGATCACATCAGTGTGAAATGTAAGACAGATGGGAAAGCAACACTTACTCTGTAGATTGAGATAAAAATCAAAGTAACCTCTTGCAGAATAAAAGTGTCTTTTGTAAAAATCAGCCCAGTTGTGTACAATCCCCAAACGCCTCCTTGTTTATTTCTACTTGTGTAAATGACCAAATAACTGTGTCACTCGCCTCTGGCTGCCCTGTAGGTGTGCAGCGGCACAGAGAGTGCAGGGAGATCTTTACGCTGTGTACACAGGGCCTCACTGCCTGATTGATCCTGCATTGTTCTGATGCACCACTTACCACATTCTTCTCTTGGCATGGATGCTTGCAAAGCTCACTCACACGCACCCCAGATGTTGCGTGTGATCAAGTAGATGTTATGTAAGTGATCAGTGTGTGTGTGTGTGTGTGTGTGTGTGTGTGTGTGTGGAGGAATGTAACCTACATTGGCTATGGGAGAGGATGGCACCTGTCATTGAATCACCTCCCCGTCCCAGTTCTCCAATGAGTGCCGTGAGTTTCAGCCTTGTCCTTTGTGCTGCCTTTGCAGTGTTGATGTTAGTTTTGTAATTAGCGCTGCACAAGAGGAGTGGCTTAAATTCTTCAGCTATTTACTCACAGTTTAAATCAACCAGCAGACTGTTTGTCTGTCTCTCTTTTTTGCTCATTATCTCTCTCTCTCTCTCTTTCACACTTTTGTTTTCTCTCTCTCTCTCTTCTTTTCTCTCTCTCTCTCTCTCTTTCTCCTTCTCTCATTGCTATCTCCCAACCCATTCCATAAAACCACCAGATGTGAACATCACAGTGGCATCTACAAAACAACCATCTGAGAAAATGCTCACTTCTCATGCAAAAACCATTAGGTTGTGATGGCGCGTTTGATGCGAATGTTTGTTTACCCAAGCCCCCGCTCCACATCAAAGGGAGCAGTACATCAATATGGCGGCAAAGGAGGAAATGTCACAATGGCCTGAGGGAGGCGCTTTCAAACAGGCCCCAGATGAAAAAGGTGCCCCAGGCCACTGTCGTGCCAAGCGCTGTGAAAAGAAGCTCCCGGATGGCCAGTAAATCACAGCGCCTTTCAACTGACTGTAAGTTATCTTTATACGAGCATTTTTACACAGTACCACCCCCCCCACACACACACACACACACACACCTCAGTGTCTCTTTCTCCTCCACTCAAAGCACCTGTGAGGGTAGAGGACCAAACAGAGCAACACACTGATTTTTTGATCTTAAAATGTCATGAACTTCATCTGCATTGTAGTATGCACAGTGTCATCTCTATTGACTGAACCTTTCAATCAGGGGTTCCAAAAAAAAGTCTAGAATTCAAAAGTATGAAATTAAACAAAGTCTGAAATATAGTACAATTTTTCTGCACTCACTCTAAAATATATTTAGTACAAATAATGTTAAAAAGCTCTTTAAAAGTCTTAAAAAGCATGCAGAAACCCTGTAAATATAACAAGGCCAAACCTGCTGGTCTCTGATGCATGTTTCAGCTGTTCTAACCAAAAGCTTTGTGGAATGTTATTTCTTGTATAACCAGTGTTGTGAAAAATATGCATCAATGGACATGAGAGAAAGATGTGCTGGCAGAGTGAGTCTATTTATCTGGGTTTAATAACTCTAGTTATGAGAGAAAACTATAGGGTCATTTCTACCACCAACAATGTGTGGACCACTTTTACAGCAGCATTCTCCACTGTCCAAAGGCTGTCATATGCACTTGTAGGCCAGGGGTCCACTGGACATGCTACTGCTGTAAGTCATGTTATGGCAAAAATACAACAGTTAGCCTCCATGTTAATGGACCTGTCGACACCAGACAGAGTGTTCTGAAAACAACAGACCAGCCTTCTGAATGTGTTTCAAAGTGATTTGACGTAATGCCTCCGTAACATACCCGCTGTAGCCCATGGGCGGGGGAGCAGATTTCAGGACTTTCCAATAGTCCAGCACTGCTAAACTGTGTTTCAGATTCGGTTTTCAACAGAATGTAGTTTTGGACAGGTGTCAGGTGCGACTCTCAGCAAGCAGCCAAACAGATTCAGTTTCCTCGAATGTAAGGCAGCACTGAGCCCGTTTACACACTACAAACCCACACAAACAGCTTGTCTGTGCGTGAGTCAGGGTAAAACAAATGCATGTGTGGGTGTATGTGTGTGTGTGCGTGTGTGTGTGTGTGTGTCAGGAGTGATGCCAAAAGGAAAGGAGACATCATGTTGTAATCATGTTCCTGGAACATGTCAGACACCTGAGATGTTTCAGAGTGACACAACAGCTGAGTTTTTCATTCTCTACCTTCTATTTGTGTTGAGCAGAAAACATGGCCGATCCAAGGTTTCGGCGAGGTCGCGGGTTCGAGGCCCGGGCTGGACCGCTCGGGATGACCCTGGTTACACCATCTGGATAGCAGCCATTTGTTTCAGACAGATCTACGCTGCAAAATAAGATTCTTCCTGAGTTTCCCAGATGGCCATTGAGAGCTGGTCTGTTTAAAGACACCAGGTCCCATTAACAGTTGCATTCCTGCATTTAGTAGACGCTTTTGTCCGAAGCAACTTATATTTGTCAGCTATCGATTAGATCAGGGCCAATCGCCCCTAAAGCAACTTATATTTGTCAGCTATCGATTAGATCAGGGCCAATCTCCCCTAAAGCAACTTATATTTGTCAGCTATCGATTAGATCAGGGCCAATCTCCCCTAAAGCAACTTATATTTGTCAGCTATCGATTAGATCAGGGCCAATCTCCCCTAAAGCAACTTATATTTGTCAGCTATCGATGAGATCAGGGCCAATCTCCCCTAAAGCAACTCATATTTGTCAGCTATCGATGAGATTAGGGCCAATCTCCCCTAAAGCAACTTAGGGTTAAGTGCTCAAGGGCACAAAGGTGGGAACCAACATTGCTCACGGATATTTTATCTGATTAAAAATAACCATTAATCTATGGGAACTGGGTACATCCCCATTTCTCAATATCATTAAAGTGCACAATGTTTTAGCTTCAAAAATCAGAGACAAAGTGGGATTTCTTGTTTTTTTTTTACTGGGGACCACTTAAAATGGGGACTCGAAATTCGGCAACATCTGGTCTACCGAAGAGCAAACCAGCAGCCAATGCTAAATGAATGGGCCTATAAGCTCACGATGGTCTGTGGTTGGAAGAAGAGGTTTGCATTGGGTTTGCAAATCTCGCAGGAACGGGTGGGAACGGACAGCTAAAAAAGCACTGCGGGTTTGTGCAGGATAGCACTGCAGGCTAATCTAGCTACTACAGGATCTCAGTCAACCAACGAAGTAGAGAAGAACATTAAACAAGGTGGGTACACCACTAAAACCAAACAAGGCAAGTCCGACATTTGGAAACAGTTCTCAGTTGTATGTGACAGAAGGGAAAGAGCTGGACTTCGTGAGTTGTGACAGGTGTGAAAAAATTCTTGTCTACAATAGACACAAATCTGGCACATCTGGGTTGAGGCGACACACCTGCTCTGTCGTCACTGGTCAAAGCAAGCTGCTCTTCCCAGTGCGTCAAAAGACGTGCAGAAAGAGAGAAGAAACAAATAACCCCAATCTCAGTTAATTGCAGAAATGGCGTGTTTCTCTTGCGGGACGGGAGAAGACCCAAAATCAATGCATCTCTATTACTGGGGGGGTTTAAATTCTCAGAGTTTCGCGGGTTGCGGGCGGGAGTGGACATACAAATCGCGGGCTTGGGCGAACACGTTGCGCACATGTTGTGGGTGCAGACGGTAATGGTCAGAAATTCAGCGGGAGCGGGCAGGAGCGGGATGAAAAAAACAGTCCCACGCAGTTCTTTAGTTGGAAAATCACTTTAGTCTCTAGAGTAGTAGTGCTGCTGGCCACTGGAGTGACATGGAGTCACTCTCTCTGTCATCCTCCAGGTCCTCATTCGACCTCCATGGTGGTAAGCACTTTTTGGGTGAGATCCCTAGAGTGACAAGGCCTTTTCTCTCTCTCTCTCTCTCCCTCTCCCAACCTCACCTGCACAGGTTAGCTCACTCCCCCTCTTCGTGCTGATGTAGCTTCTGATTACCCAGCATTGGCAGCCTTCGCAGCTGCCTGGTGTTTAAATAAATTAGGTTGGATGGGGGGAGTAATGGAGGGAGGACGGGTGTGGAGGAGCAGGAGCAGGAGAGGAGGCTTCCACCGTGTTCATCTCCAATGCGCCTGGTCTTGTCCCAGGAGGCCTGAGTCTCAGCTAACAAACATTCCCACGTACTATTTGTGGCTTGGCGCAAATATGTCAGATGTTTCCCAATTTCGGTAGATGAGATGATGCAGGTGATTACCTGCTAGTGCCCAGCCACTGGTGAATGCAGGGAACGGCACCTCTGGTGCTTGTTGAGGCCTGTGCCCATGCTGATGACAGCCAAAGACGTAAAAGGATACTTAGTAAAAAACCGTTACACAGTGTGTGTAAACTCCACCAGTCACCATCACCCTTCTTTCTTCATAACATATGAGTCTTGCAAGAAATGAGTCTTAGTTTCGCACTTTAAATTTCCTTGAGTTTCAGTCTAGTCCAATAATTTGTCTCAGGTTTCTGTTTGTGTTGTATTATTGTAAGACTGCATGAGAGGACAGTGGTTGGCTGGTTTCAGATTTCTTTCTCTACGCAGTAATGCTAAATTTACAGTGGATTTAGGAAGCAGAGATAACACTGCAAATATCTGTATTCAGCGGTTGCGTTTAGGCCAACTTGACTAATTTCCTGATATGGAAATGTGTGGCCATAACACACAAAGTTCCAGACAAAAATGATTCCATCTCTCCGCTGATAAGATCAATATCCTTCCTTCTGGAACAGAGATGGTGTTTACGAGAGAAACAAGACAAGCTAATGGAGCTGTAAAAATGCCTGCTGCCAAAGGCCAGGTGGAGGGTCAGTGCGAATGCGAAGATAAAGCAGCCGTCCTCACGCAAGCCAAGCAGCCTTGTGCCTGCAGGCGACACTCTTTCCCCCCACGGAGCAGAGAAGGGGCTCGACTACTCCTCCGACCCGTCTGACTGGTTCCCCCCCCATCCCTTCTCTTGGTGCCGTGCCGTGCCATGCATGCGAACTGGTTGTAAATGACAGAGGAAGCGGAGGTGTGGAGACCAAGTGCCTGAGGCTAAGGGAGTTTACACAATGCAACAGATTTATTCACCCTGCCACTCGCTACTAAACATTAGCTGGGTGCTTTAAAAAAAAAAAAAGAATTCCGGCTTCGTCCTTCTTTTGCATAGTTCTAGCCTATTACATGCACACTGTGTGTGTGTGTGTGTGTGTGTGTGTGTGTGTGTGTGTGTGTGTGTGTTCATGTGAGTACCTGACAAACACCTCAAGGGATTATGAAAATATGGGTATCAAAGTATCAATTTTCAGATTGCTTGTTGACGTAACTGCTTGAGAGCCATATAAACAATCTTTACGTGCGGTTTATTTACATAGAGAAAAATGACAGATGTATCCTCTCGCTTGATCAAAGACTCCCAAGGCTCAGTTAGGCATGAAACCCAACTCTTATTTGGATAATCCCCTGGTTTGCGTCACTAGAGGCAATCTTGATCGTCGTAGAGCAACTGGTGGTTTACATCATTCGCAATCTGATTAAAAACATAAATGACATCAATTTCACTGCAAGCATTTGTGGTTCACGTTGACTAGTAGGCTACTGTTTCTTGTTTGTTTGCCAGTTTGTATGTTATTACTGGGTATGTTTCAAATATGAACTCAGTGACTATGGCAGTGCTTCTTTGGTCATTCTAGTGAGAGTGTGTGTGTCAGGGTTGCACTGAAAATATGATCTGAAATGTAGTCAGAAATTTCCGTCATAATTATTTCACATCACATGAAACGTCTCTTGGTCTTTTTAATTATGATAAAGATCATATACTGTTGGTTTGCAAAATGAGTTTGCATGCACACTCTATGGTTCTGCTGCTTTACAATTAAGGAAATGGCCTTGTTGTCTATAATCACCTCGGCTGGCTGACATGATTCAACAAGGTGCCATGTCATAAACAAATCATCAGATGTGAATCCAAACATCTTGACAAGTGGAACAGGTAAGTAACACCACTGCGTGTGGGGTGAAGGGGGGGGGGGGGGGCGTGCATGGAGGTGGTGGGTGGGGTGTGTGTGGGGTTCAGGGTTGTGTGTGCGGTTCAGGGGGGTGTGTGTGGGGTACAGGAGGGTGGTGAGTGGGGTGCGTGTGGATTTCAGGGGTGTGTGTGTGGGGTTCAGGGGGGTGTGTGTGGGGTTCAGGGGGGTAGTGGCTGGGCTGGTAATTCAGTGCAGGCAGAAAGGTACTGGATTCGATTGTGCAGGGGGTGTGTGAGGATGGGTGTGTCAGAGCGCAAAGGGTGTGTGTGTGTGTGTGTGTACATTTTGTACATGTGTGCGTGCATGTGTGCATGCAAATAAGTCACACACTTCTGCATGTATGTGTGTGTGTGTGCATATGAGCCAGTGTATGTATGTGTGTGTGCACATGTGTGTGAGCAAAGTGTGTGTGTGTGTGTGTGTGTCTACAAGTGTGTGGGTTTACGTGTGAAACTCTGAGAGGCTGCGGAGCCTCGGGCGCTGAGTAGAGATTTAAGAATGAGTTAGCGTGTCAAGATTGCGTGTCTCCTTGCAAGACCACGCCTGTACCTGTCAGGTGTTCAGTGGCATGCCTGTATTCCGTGCAGAGAGCTGTGCGTGTCTGTAGGAGTGTGTACGTGTATGTTTGTGTGTGTGTGTGTGTGTGTGTGTGTGTGTGTGTGTGTGTGAATGAATGTGAAAGAAAGACAGAGAGAGAGAAAAAAAAACATTTTCTATGTACATAGTGGCTCTCCTGGGCCCGAGCTGCACGCAGATGCATACCCCAGCCATGATGGACAGCTGTGTCTTACCTAATGCTTCTAGTGGCTGGCAAGCCCTGGATACACCTAAATATTTACTCTGGGCCTTCCTGTGCCTCGGAGCCCCAATGTTCACAATTACAACTGAGTGTGTGTGTATGTGTGTGTGTGTGTGTGTGTGTGTGTGTGTTTATGAGAGAGAGAGAACATGTAGTCAATATAGGAGACAGTTTAGTTGAGTGTGTGTGTGTGTGTTTATGATAGAGAGAACATGTAGTCAATATAGGAGACAGTTTAGTTGAGTGTGTGTGTGTGTGTGTGTGTGTGTGTAGGTTAATTCAGTATAGCTCCCAATTTAGCTACCTAGTTGTCCAAACATAGATTAGTGTGTGTTCGTGTGGGTGAAAGTCTGTGGTGTGTATGTGTGTGTATGTGTGTGTGTGTGGATGTGGATGTGTAATGTGTATACTGCATGGTAGATGTGTGTAGGATGAGTAAGTTATGTGTGAATGTAGAACAGGAAATGAACACAAGCAGGCAGATAAACAGGTATGTCAGTCAGCCCCATTCCCAGTGAAAGGCTTCTCTTTAAGACACTGGCATCTATCTCTACCCCTGTGGAACTGGGACTGCTGGTTGAACATGAAAACAAACCTCAGCTTTTATTTTATTCCCTGGTGATCCACTAGTGTTAGCCACCTTCTGCCACAGGCTACTGAAACCACTGGAATGAAGAGCTGAAGAAGTGTGAGAGGTGTGTGTGTGTGTGTGTGTGTGTGAAGGGGGGGGGGCTCACTCTTTCCTCTTTCACTCAGCATTGTTCAATGCCTAAACAACACCATTTACTGGAACGTCATTCACAAGCGGTCCATTCTAAACACCCACAGCATGGAGTGAACACTGAACCCACCCAGACACTCCTAACTGCAGTGGAACACCTGTGACTTTATCACTTGGGAATGCTGAGATGCAATGGAAATGTGTTGTTTATCTCACGTTGATTTTACCTGATTCATAAATGGGTTGCATGCAAAAGAGGTATTGGTGTATTTGTGTGGGTGTTTGTGAGTGAGTGCATGCCTGTGTGTGTGTGTGCATGTGTGAGCATGCTTGTGTGTGTGTGTGTGTGTGTGTTTGTTATAAGAGTCTATCTGAATGTATCCATGGTTATGTCTGTGTATGTGTGTGTGTGTGTCCTTTGTAAGGGTCTGTCTGCATGTATACATGGGTGTGTCTGTGTGTGTGTGTGTGTGTGTGAGTGAGTGCATGCCTGCTTGTGTGCTTGTGCATGTGTGTGTGTGTGTGTGTGTGTGTGTGTGTGTGTGTGTAAAAGGAGACCCAGATCTGTTTCATCTGCTCTGGCTTTGCAGGGCTTCCTGTTCCCCTCTCCTTGTTGCTGCTCTCCCCCATGCACAGGTGGCTGCAGGCCTTTGATCTGTCAGAGGATGACAGAGGTACAGTAATCCACCCCCCCCACCCTGGCTGCCCCCCCAGCACCCCTTTGGGAAGTCTTCCAAAATAGCCCTCATG